>ML788269.1:716600-750580 GCA_009831015.1 Picea engelmannii | reverse complement strand
ATAGGAAAATGCAAATTCTTTTCTCAGGAAAAGTTCTTCTTCCTTCTCTCTTCAGGAACTCAGGCCACTGTGACCCCTCTAAAGGCAATAGATAGGTTTACATCATTAACGATCATAGGGATGACGAAAATAATGTGTAACAGGTACCCCAGTAGATGAGGAGAAGAGATCTGAGTATTCTTCCACGACCTCATATACTTGCTTCTGATGTGTGGAGAGGTCGGTCGCAGAGACCCTGGATGTGGCTGTGATCTTTCGCTTATTCTGAGAGCGAATCATGAAGAAGACAAACTTCCCCATCTGAGAGATGACCTTCCTGCATTGTTTAGCAGAGATCAAGGAAATAACACTAGGTGGGACTACCTCGGGTATCCTGTACAATTTCCTTTTCAAAGTAATAATAACACCACAAGGCCTAGACTCATATACAACATGACGTTTCCATAAATAATGTTGGCCCAAAATAACATCACAAACTTCGAGAGGAGCAACATCACACAATACCTCGTATTTGAAGGGCTTGATGCCGTACGACAGTCGACACTGTTGGCTGACACAAAGATCGCTTCCATGGCAGAGCCATCCAATGGTGTAGGGTTGTGGGTGCGGTGTTGTCGGTAGGGCCAACCACTTGATGACCTCTGCTGAGATGAGTTTCTTCTGGCTACTACTATCCACGATGAAGTGTAGTGGGGTGCCTTTTACCCACATCTGTGAATGGAAGAGTCATTTTCCTTCTTCTAGCTCGTCTGGTTCACCAGGCTGGAGCTTGGTGGTAGCAACGATGGAACTTGGTTTCATGTCAATGATCTGTCTTCCCCTTTATGGTTCTGGCTTAGAGTTTGAACCCACATCTAATTTAGAGGCTTTCAGTTCGGCCACCAGCGACTTATTTGAGAGGCAGTCAACAGTGTTATGCCAAGGGCTCTTATGGAAGTCGCACCAAGTCCTGGTATCTTTCTTTGTCTTTTCGGTGTCCTTCTTTGCTTGCGGCTTGGATTGGTTGTCCTGATACTGACCATATTTTCTCTGTCCTTTGTTCTGTTGGTTGGGGCCGCCCTTTCTTGACTTTTGTTGTGAGGGGTTCCCATGCCCAAATTTCTGTGTCTTTTGTTTGAGCTTCTGCTCGATTTTGACGACATATCGGTAGGCCACGCCCAAGGATGAGATGTCCAAAAATTCCATTTCGATCTAGATGTATCTATGTAGAGCACCGTGATACTTGAGCACTAGATGTCGATCCGAATCTTTGATACCCATCTTGGTGCACAAGGTATGAAATATATTCATGAAATCTGGCACTTCCTGGTCTCTTTCTTACCACAGTGTGGTCCATTTGGTATACAAGTCATCATAACTTCCGACATGTTAGTATTGTTCCTTAATAGAATCCTTGAAGGAATCCTAGGTGGCCGTGACTATAAATAATGAGGGTTCCTCTGTTTCCTTTTGCTCACAGAAAGTTTCCCACCAATCTTTGACATGGGGAATGACTTTGAGGAGCGTAAAAGTAATCTTTTCTCTATTCGAAAAGTTATGGACAGAAAAATACCCTTCTAGTAGATTCAACCACTTGTCTACAACATCTGTGTCTATATGACCTTCAAATATAGGAATATTGAAGTTTATTTGTACCTTGAAGGGGGTGGCGCCTCCGCTCGAAGAAGATGCGTCCCTGTTGGTAGCTGCTGAAGGATTTGCATGAAACTATCCATCATCTCGTTCCTTTGTTGCGTGAGGGATTCCTCAATCAACAATTTGAAAGGATATCATGTCCCATCATCTTTCTTTTCTCCTGCCATGAGAGGTCGCTTGGGTGTGCGAGAGCTTTTTTCCTCAAGAGAAACAAGCTCAAGACCCAACTCTTTGTACTCCAACCTCGTTGGGGACATGCATTAAGACGACAATGAGAAGACCGCTCTGATACCACTGATCCAGATTTTATGAGCAGAACGAAATGACTGCAGATTATTAATAGGTGCTTAACAAAAACTAACAGAGATGCAGTAAAACTGCTTTTCTATTCAATAAGGAAATAAGATGAAACTGTAAAATGCAGCGGAAACAAGCTTGCTGGAATGGTGGTGACTTATCTCTTAGAAGAGATGTGACAGCTGTGCTCCTTCACAAGGAGATGATTACAATGAGGCTCTAAAGAAATTTTTACAATAAACAAGAATGCCAAAAACCCTAGACATCCAAAAACCTAACCCTAGGAGATGAAGCGCCAAAAGGCACGTGGGCCCCGTTTGGGTAAGTTAGTACATCAACTTCCCGGGGTCGTAACTTTTGCATATGATCTCCGTTTTAGGCGTGTGATAGACCGTTGTAAAGGTATTGTAGAGGATATTCATTTTGGGGGATCAATTATTCCTTTGAATATTATTGAGAAGATCTATCCCGAAAAACCTTCATTGAGGCCCTCAAAATGGCCCCGAAAGTTAAAAATGCTAAAAATAGTAAATTGCCAAAATTGTCATAAAACTGTTTTGAGCCAGTTGGAAAAGGTGGGTGGCCATAAATATCCACCTAGATCAATTAAAGAGTTATAAATCATATTTGGAGGATTAAATTGATGAGGGCTTTTGGTTGAGGTACAAGTTGGGTACATGGTTGAGACAAGTAGTTGATGAGTTGGCACATACATGAGGTGTATAGTTGATGATGTTGGTACATATTGATGAGTCATAGTTTATGAGTAGTTGATACATGATTGGTACATACTTGGTACATGGTTTGTTGCACTTGTTTATGGTACAGATTGATTACATATTGTTTGGTACAAGTTGGTGCATGGTTGATGCACTTTTTTATGGTACAGGTTGGTGCATGGTTGATGCACTTGTTAATGGTACATGTTGATTACATGTTGAGGTACAAGTTGATGCATGGTTCAGGTTTATTGGTACAGGTTTACAACAGTATATCTCACAGTGATAGTGTGACAGTGGTTCCATCATTCTACTTCTACTTCAGGGCAGTTGGATGGGGCAAGGACATGTGGTTGTAGCCACCTTCCGATTGTAGCCGAAGAACATAGGGGGTTGTAGCCACATTCTGGTTGTAGCCAAAGAATTGGGGAGTTGGAGTTTCCCTCAGGTTGTAGCATGAGAAAATAGGGGGTTGGAGCCTCCTTCCAGTTGCAGCTGGAAAACAAAGGAAGTTGGTGCTTCCAATGAATGTAATTCTTCAAGACATATAAGAAAAATCATTCTGTGGTTTTCTCCCGATTTGGGTTTCCACATAAAACACTGGTGTACTGTGTATGTGTGTGATTGTTCATTTCTTATTGCTCATTATTGGATAATAATTCTACATTGATATGACACTTAGATTATTTTAAGAAATAAGATTATAATTACGCTATTTCTATTTCACCCCCCCTCTCAGTAATCCAACAATTGGTATCAGAGCAGGTTCCTTCAAAAACTAGTTTAACCACTGAAAGGTAGATCATGGAGAGTACCAACTTGTATAAAAATGGAATACCATAGTTTGATGGACATAAGTATGCTTTTTGGAGCATAAGGATGAAGACATATATACAGGCACAAGGATTTCAGGTTTGGCAATCAATTGTTGATGGAGACACAGCACCAACAGTTCCACCAACAAATGACAAAGCAGTGAAACTTGGTGAGAATAATTCCAAAGCCAAAAGTTCACTTTTGAATGGTCTCAGTGATACATTATTCACCAAAGTTTCACATTATAAATCCGGTAAAGAGATTTAGGACAAGCTTCGAAATATTTATGAAAAAGTCAAAGAAACAAAGCTTCAAACTTACAGAGGTTAGTTCGAACAACTAAAAATGAAGGAAGATGAGAATATTGTAGCCTACTTCTTACGAGTCGATGAAACAGTGAATGCAATCATAGGATTGGGAGAATAAATTAAAGAATCTTTAATTGTTCAAAAGGTACTAAGATATCTTCCTACGAGATTTAACCCTAAGATATCAACACTAGAAGAAAGATCGGATCTAAAATCAATAAGCATGGACGAACTGCATGGAATCTTCACAGCATATGAAATGAGAACTGGACATGAAAATCCAGATGTAAAAGAAGTAGCCTTCAAATCATTCAAAAGATCAAAGCAAAAGAAAAAGGGACAAGAAGAATATAACAACAACAATGACGTCACGTAAGATGATGAAGAAGTGGCCAACTTCGTCAAAAGACTGAACAAGGGAACCGATGGTAGGTATAGAGGTAAGCTTCCTTTAATTTGCTTTAATTGGGATGGTATTGGTCATTTTTCTAACAAATGTCCTCATAAGAAAAAGAGAAATGATGAAGGTTACTCAAAAGGCAAACAAACATATAAAGGAAAAAGAACTACAAAGAAAGTTTTCAAGAAAAATCTTATGCACCAAAGAAGACATCTCATCGTCTGATGAAGATGAAGTCAGTGACAGTGAGACATGAATAGTTCTATTCATGGCAGTAAAAGACTCTGACAAAAAAGACTCCGAAGAAGAATATGAAGAAGTCGAAGAAGAAGCAGAAGTTGGCTATCGAGAAAAAATAATCTGTGCCATAGAAGTTATCAGAAGAGAAAAGAAGAAAAACAAGAAACTACAAGGAGAACTAGACAACAAAAAGGATACTCGAGAACTGGAACAAATGATCACAAAATTGAAGTATCAAATAGAAGAAGATAAAAGAATTGATGAAGCACTCAAAGAAAATCTACAAGAAAAGGATAGGATCATTGGAAACTTGGAAGTAGAGATTGTCGCACTAAGAAAGGATATTCAAAAGAAAAATATGCAGAATAGATCAAAAGTTCTGGATGACATTATCAATAGTAAAAAATATCATCTTGACAAGTCTGGATTGGATACAATCAGACAGAAAAGGGATCAAGCTCCAAAACAACAGAGCAAGAAACACATCCAAAAATTTATGCAGAAACAATCAAAGGGGATATGAAGATATACAAGGAAGATTACAGGGACACTCCTCCACCAAGAAGATTCAGATTCCAGAATCAACAACAGACAGATAGACCTCAAGAAGAAGAAGGATTCATAAGAGCACCTCCTTTCAGAAAATATTCAACTCCCAGGTATCAAACTATATTTTTTGGTTTATGTTATGCATGTAATAATTTTGGACATAAAGTTGTGAATTGCAAAGCTAACAACTGGAACAATAACAATTTTGAGAGTCATACACAAAGGGGTTATTCAAGAAGACCTGGTGAAACACAAAGAAGTTACAACAGGTTTGAATCTTTGAGAACTGAAGTGGAATGTTAAAAATGTAACAATTTTGGACACGTGGCCAAAGATTGCAGAATGACAGTCCTTCCTAAATAACCTCAATAGAATAACAACAATCACAGAGATGAACCTCAAAAAATGACATGGATAAGAAAGCAAGATCAATATAGCAATAAAGAATGCACAATTTCTCTAACAGCTAAGCAGAAGAAACACGGTTGGTATGTTGACAGTGGATGTTAAAAACACATGACAGGTGATAGAGACAAGTTTCTTACATTACGAAAGGAAAGAGATGGATCAGTCTCCTTCGAAAATGATGATTAAGCCAAAATCATTGGAAAAGGCACAGTCCGAATTGGAAACAAGAATGAAAAGGCATAAAATGTTCTACTAGTAGAAGATATGAAACATAATATTCTAAGTGTGAGTCAAATGTGTGACCAAGGTCAAAAAGTTACTTTCGATTCGCAAAAGTGTGAGATAAGAAAAGAAGGTTCAGGGAAATTGGTCGCTACAACTGCAATAACTTCAAGCAACATATATGTGTTAAGTGAAATTGGAAATGAAAAGTGTTGTCTAGGAAAGGAAGATGAAAGTTGGCTATGGCATAGAAGAATGGGGCACATACATTTTGATAACCTTATCAAAGTTAGCAAAAGAGAAGCAGTCAAAGAAATGCCCCAGATCACAAAACCAACCAACACTTTATGCAAGCATTGTCAACAAGGAAAGCAAACAAAGACCAGGTTTAAATCAAAGGAATATTCAATGACAAGACCACTGGAAATTGTGCATATTGATATAGTTGGACCAACTAAAACAAAGGACTTAAAAGGTGAGAAATACTTCATGTTATTAGTTGATGATTATACAAGAATGACTGCAATTTTCTTTCTCAAGAATAAGTCAGAAGCTTTTGAAAACTTCAAGATCTACAAGAAAATGGTTGAAAATGAAATGGATTAAAAAATCAAATGCTTGAGATATGATAATGGAGGAGAGTTCACCTCAAAATGAATTTATGAATTACTGCATAAATCATGGAATAAAAAGACAATTCTCCATTGCTAGGACACCTCAACAGAATGGAGTTGTTGAAAGAAAGAACATGACAGTACAAGAAATGGCTCGAACAATGTTAATGGATTCAAAATTGACAGATATTTTTTGGACACAGGTAATGCATACAACAAATCACATTCAAAACAGAGTAATTCTCATAAACAACACTGACAAAACTCCTTACAAACTATGGAAAGGAAGACCAACAAATGTAAAACACTTCAAAGTTTTTGGAAGCAAATGCTATATCAAAAGAGAAGATGGCAGAATGGGAAAGTTTGACTCTCATGTGGACAAAGGAGTACTTGTTGGTTACTCAAGTACAATGAAAACATACAAGTGTTACAATCTAAGATTGAACAAAGTTGTGCAAAGCATCAACGTAACAATTGATGGAACATGCAGACCATAATTAAAGGAAGAAAATGAATCAATGAAACAACCCTTAGAAGAAGAAGCAGAAGATGAAAACGAAGTAGAAGAGGAATATGAAGAGAATCCAACAGAAGCAGAAGAGCAAGTTCAACAAGTGTCTCCAAAGACACCTAGTAAACGAGTACAGAAGAATCATCCTTCAGATCAGATTATCAGAAACAAATATGCATGAGTTGAGACTAGAAGAAGAATCTGTTCACCAGAACAAACACACCTAGCACTCTTATCTACAATTGAACCAAACTGTTTTGAAGAAGCCAGGAAGGATGAATCTTGGAATAAGGCCATGGATGAAGAATTGGATCAAATAGAGAAAAATGACACTTGGGAACTGCTTCAAAGACCAAAGAATAAGAATGTGATAGACACAAAGTGTGTCTTCAGGAATAAATTGAATGAATATGGACAGGTTACAAGGAACAAAGCTAGATTGGTATATAAAGGATATGCACAGGTTGAAGGTGTTGGAGTTATTTCACACACACCTAGGATTTATTTTTCCTAAGGTTATTCCTTTTCTATTAGTCATAATTAGTCATTATCCAGTCTCCTATATTTTAGGGGAGAATATTCCACCTGGAGAATATTCTCTTTCAGTTGACACTTCAGTTTGACTAATTGAGTTGAGTTTAGATGTTGCATTCATTTTGTCACCATGAAACATTGGGACCATCACCAACTCACTACTCTTTGTTCAGTCAGTTAACTGAAGACTAGTTGACTAGTTAACTCATCTAGGTGGCAGTTCACTCCCGTAACTGCTTGAGAGACTAGACTAGGTGGAAGTTTACTCTTGTAACTGCTGGTGTGTGTCCAGATCAATCTAGACCACCACTATGGCTCATTAGTTACTTATGTAGCCTATATCTATTGTAAATTATTCACTCTTTGAGTGTGGAATACGGTTAATGAGAATTCTTCCATTCTTTCTATCTTGCTTCTTCTTTCTCAATTTCTCTTTGCAAATGTGTGTAGTATTTTCTAGCTAGATCTATTTTGTGTAGGTTCAACACATTTACATGGTATCAGAGCCGATGGACTGCTAAGAAAAAGCTACACCAAATCATTTTTTGCAGGTAAAAAAGATTGAAGACAACAAAAAGATGGATTATTCACTGGAAATACTTCTCACGCCTCATAACTATTTGGAATGGAAGCCAAAAATTCTGCTTCATCTTAGATGCAGAGGCTTGTACCAAATTACTATGGAAATGGAAGTAGAACTTGATTCTATCGATGAGAAAAATGACTTTCTCAATAGATAAGATATGGTCATAAGAAGTATCGACATCCCTGTTTCTCTTGAACTTTTCCATCAAGTATATGAAGAATCACAAGGATTAACTCCAAATGAATTATGGACTAGATTGGAGGTTCTATTTGGGAATAAAGAATAGTGTGAATATTTCATGTAGGAGGTCGAACAGATAGAGCTAGAAGAGAAGCCATAAGAAGATCAAACCTCTTATTATGAAGAGTCTTCTACAAACGTTTTTGCAGAAATTAGTATTCCAATAATTGAAGATGATGTCTACTCCATTTTAGATTTATTTTTTGAAATTCATGTGAAAGTTATGTGGCATGCATCTCAGGAGTCACATGCAGACACTTTTGCATGCACCATGCATGTATCTCAGAAGACAAAAAGGGAGCCACGCACATCAGACGCCATTATGATATTTTCTGAGAAAAATTTGCAAACACAAATTGGATATTTGAATTCCTCTAGGGAAAATATCCAATTTAAAAAAACAATCATCCGAAATGGAGTCCGAAAAGTGAAGTTATGATCTTTTCAAAATCAATAAAAATTTAGCATTTTTCTGGAAACGACCGTACGGTTTTCAAAATTTCATCCAAAATTTATTTGGATATTATTCATTACAAGAAGATAAAGTGGATATGTGTGGAAATATCAATGATGCATATACTTCATCAGATCTGTGCAGACATCGACATCTTCAACAAAATCTTCAAAGAGCACAAACTTGCATAGTAACAAGGTCTTCTTGGAGTGAAGGACATGATTGCTTAGCAACTTCCTTTTGTTCCTTATCATTTTTTATTTTATGCATTGTAATTTGAGGGGGGGTTTTGTTCCCATGAGGTTTTCCCTCTTTCCTCGTTTAGTTCAGTGTATCTTTTGTATTTGGGTACCTAACATGGCCTCGTAGCCGGGACCCATTCTTTATTTTCACCATAGTGATGTTCAGGGGGGGTGTTGGAGTTACTTCACACACACCTAGGATTTATTTTTCCTAAGGTTATTCCTTTTCTATTAGTCATAATTAGCCATTATCCAATCTCCTATATTTTAGGGGAGAATATTCCACCTAGAGAATATTCTCTTTCAGTTGACACTTGAGTTTGACTAATTGAGTTGAGTTTAGATGTTGCATTCGTTTTGTCACCATGCAACATTGGGATCATCACCAACTCACTACTCTTTGTTTAGTCAGTTAACTGAAGACTATTTGACTAGTTAACTCATCTAGGTGACAGTTCACTCCTGTAACTGCCTGAGAGACTAGACTAGGTGGCAGTTTACTCTTGTAACTACTGGTGTGTGTCTAGATCAATCTAGACCACCACTATGTCTCATTAGTTACTTATGTAGCCCATATCTATTGTAAATTATTCACTCTTTGAGTGTGGAATACGGTTAATGAGAATTCTTCCATTCTTTCTATCTTGCTTCTTCTTTCTCAACTTCTCTTTGCAAATGTGTGTAGTATTTTCTAGCTAGATCTATTCTATGCAGGTTCAACACATTTATAGAACGAATCAAATTTGAAGAGACATTTTCCCCAGTTTCCAGAATG
Source organism: Picea engelmannii (assembly GCA_009831015.1). NCBI lineage: Eukaryota > Viridiplantae > Streptophyta > Pinopsida > Pinales > Pinaceae > Picea > Picea engelmannii. Next base: position 741,027 of record ML788269.1, on the reverse strand, counting down.
GAAGCAATCCATTTTCTTTTAGCTTATGCATGCTCCAAAAATATAAAAAATGTATCAAATGGATGTAAAATCAGCTTTTCTGAATGGGGAACTTGAAGAAGAAGTCTACATTGAACAACCAGAAGGATTTTAGTTGTCAAAAACACAGATTATGTGTGTAAATTAAAGAAGGCCTTGTATGGTCTAAAATAGGCTCATAAAGCATGGTACTCTAGATTGGATAAGTATCTGTAGCAGGCAGGGTTCAGAAAACGAAGTGCGGACAACAACCTCTACATCAAGGTAAGTCAAGGTAATATTTTATTAATTGAAGTTTATGTTGATGATATTATTTTTGGTAGTGATGATGACAAGTTAAGCCAGAAATTTGCAAAAGATATGCAGAATGAATTTGAAATGTCGTTACTTGGAGAACTATTCTTCTTTCTGGGACTTCATATACGCCAAAGAAACCAAAGAATGTTTATTTTTCAAACCAAGTATATCAGAGAAATGCTAAAAAGGTTCGGTATAGAATATTGCAAACCAGTTATCACTTCCATGCAAACGAGTTGCAAGTTGAGAAAAGATGATGATTCAAAGTCTACAGATTAGAGGCAATACATGTCAATGATTAACAACCTACTATATGTGACAACATTAAGACCAGATGTAATGTAGACAATTGGACAGGTGGCATGATTTCAAGCAACACCAAAGGAATCACATGTATTAGCAGTGAAGACGATTTTCGGATATCTCAAAGGAACAAAAGAGTTTGGATTATGGTATCCAAAAGGAAAGGATCTATCACTTATTGCCTACACAGATGCAAATTGGTTAGGTTGTATTACTGACCGACGAAGCACCAGTGGAGCAACATTCTACTTGGGTGAGTGTTTAATATCATGTCTAAGCAAGAAACAATCATCAATATCCTTATCTACAACCGAGACAGAGTACATTGCAGCAACATCATGTTGTACACAGGTTCTTTGGATGAAACAAAATCTGACAGATATACAAGTTGAGTATGATGAGCCCATTCCAATCTATTGTGATAATACAAGTGCCATCAATATCTCAAATAATCCAGTGATGCACTCCAAGACGAAGCACATTCCAATCAAGTATCACTTTTTACGGGAACAAGTTGCAGAAAATAACATCAGAGTTGAGTATGTGGGCACAAAAGAACAAGTGGAAGACATCTTTACAGAACCACTTCCACAGAAATCCTTTGAGTATCTTCTCCAGAGACTCAGAGTTATTTCTACTCCAAAATGAATGCTTTTGAATGCTTATTTTATATGTCTTAGATGTACATGAGGAAGCACCATAAGAAGACAGTTTAGTCAGGGGGAGCATCCCCAGATGGAAAGATACCTTTGCCATTGATAACAAAGGGGGAGAGATTTATTAGATGCAAAGGACATAGACATGGTTACAGGGGGAGAAGATTTATTAGATGCATAGGACAGAGGCATGGTTCTAGGGAGAGCATGAGTGATATGATTTCAGTATTGCATCAGAGTGTTGCCATCAATGCCAAAGGGGGAGATTGTTGATTAAGGTTGGTTGTCATTGATGTCAACCCTTGAAGAAAGCCCCGTAGCACAAAGGTTGGGTAATGGACCCAATATTGTTTGATGTAAAGATGAATCATTATTTTCTTGTCATGGTTGATAAAAAGTAGAAATGGATGAACTCCAAAGTGGTCTCCTTATGATGAAATCCCTCACCGGAAGATGCTTTGCGGATTGAGTTATCCTAGAAGTATGGTTAGAGAACCCATGCTTATTTGTGGAATAATGAGATGAAGGCTAGTGAATTTGTCATTGAAACTATCCTATATGGATAGTGCTTGTCATGCCATTTTCGATGGTATGTGGAATGTCACATATCTCCTCATGGTTAGAGAGTTATGGCCATGAGAAGTTGGAGAACCTAGGTTTGGGTAATGGACCTAAGTTTGTTTGATGGATAATGGTATGAGTTTTGATATATTTGTAGGTAATACTTTTCTATATAGATGGTACATGTCATTCCATTTCTGGTGGTATGTGGAATGTCACATAACTCCTCACGGTTTGAGAGTTATGGCCTTACGAAGTTGGAGGATCCTCTTATGTCATCTACAAGCCCCAAAAGGTCAAAGTAGTCAAAGTGGTTTAAGCGATTTTAGAAGGTAAATAATAAAGTGAATTGATAAGTGTATTATAATTCAAAGTGAATACAAAATAGTTTATTTAAATAATAAATTTAATGGAGAAATTAGAAGTGGGTTAACCCTAAAATAAGGAAAATGGACAAAGTGACCTAGAAGATGTTTTTAAGGAAGCTACTTGGAGAGTATAAATAAGAGGCAAGGCTCTCTCATTTTAGAAACACTTGAGCATATTAAATACCTATAGGTGTCTAAGGTAACCAAAGGATATCTCAGCCGAATTTCTGAGGGAAGGTGAAGAAAAGAAGGCCAGAATTCAAGGAAGGATAAATTCTTTTGATGATGCTTTCTAAGGTATGTTATTTATAGGTCATCTCACCATTTTCGCAATAAATTTTTTCTAGAATGATTCAGACCATGAAATTTCTATTCCATTGAGGAAACATATGCAAGTATCTATGGTAAAAAATTCAGCTTGTGGGTCATTGTAGTTTTGGAGTTACACTACGTGGAAAATAGGGTTTGTGGCTAGTCCTGAAACTAGTAAAAAATAGGTGTTTCGGGTAAAAACATCATAACTTCTTCATAATAGATCCAAATTCAGTAAGAACAAATGTTTTATTTATATTATAGTCTGTAGTATTCCATGTAACATTTTTAGATCGATTCAACAAACATTTCGTGCAGGGCACGCTCTACAAGGCCACTCTCTAGAATAAGCCATAATTCAGCAAGGTATGCCATTTTTGCTATAACTACTTTTATGAGAGATTCCAAGTAGTGTCACCTGGAGGAATTACATAAAACACACTGAAGAACATTGTGTATCATTTTCATATCTTTATTCATTAAAGGTACAAAGTTATGATTATTTCAAGTTAGGGTTGTTGACTAATCCAAAACTAGTCATGCGAGACTAAAGAAAAGTTTGATGTAAATGCTAGTCTCTTGTTGTTTAAAGTTAAGGAAGGTTTGCAGGTATGTGATCATATACACGAGGTCTATTACAGAGTTATAAATCATATTTGGATGATGAAATTGATGAGGGATTTTGGTTGAGGTACAAGTTGGGTACATGGTTGAGACAAGTAGTTGATGGGTTGGCACATACATGAGGTGTATAGTTGATGATGTTGGCACATATTGATGAGTCATAGTTAATGAGTAGTTGAACATGATTGGTACATACTTGGTACATGGTTTGTTGCACTTTTTTATGGTACATGTTGATTATAGATTGTTTGGTACATGTTGGTGCATGGTTGATGCAATTGTTTATGGTACAGGTTGGTGCATGGTTGATGCACTTCTTTATGGTATAGGTTGAGGTACAGGTTGATGCATGGTTTAAGTTTATTGGTATAGGTTTATAGCAGTATATCTCACAGTGATAGTGTGACAGTGGTTCCATCATTCTACTTCTACTTCAAGGCAGTTGGACGGGGCAAGGATAGGTGGTTGTAGCCGGAGAAAATAGGGGGTTGTAGCCTCCTTCTGGTTGTAGCCAAAGAATTGGGGAGTTGGAGCTTCCCTCAGGTTGTAGCTTGAGAAACTAGGGGGTTGGAGACTCCTTCCAGTTGCAGCTGGAAAACAAAGGAAGTTGGCACTTCCAATGAATGTAATTTTTCAAGACATATAATAAAAAACATTTCGTGGTTTTCTCCCGATTTGGGTTTCCATGTAAAACATTGGTGTACTGTGTATGTGTGTGATTGTTCATTTCTTATTTCTCATTATTGGATAATAATTCTACATTGATATAACACTTGGATTATTTGAAGAAAAAGGATTATAATTACGCTATCACTGATTCACCCCCCCTCTCAGTAATCCAACACTTCGAGGTGAATGAGACAATTGAGCCTTCAAGGCTTGTGGTGGAATTATTATATAAATGTAACTGATGTATATAGCATGGGAAAGCAAACATAGTTGATAGCAGGTAAGAAAATGTCACTGCATTGCTGAACATAGCTGGAGGTACAGATGGGAACAAAATTAAAACGACAATGACAATATGCCAAATTATTAAGAAGACCAAATGACAGCTATGTCCAACCTAAATAACTAAAGGAAAGAGGCATTTTTTCTTCCAAAAGGTGAAGAGATAGAGGAGAGCGCCAACGGAGCTCATCAATTTTTACATATTACCGTCTTATTCGAATATATGTTATTTTTCTTGTAAGAAGTCCAACTGTTTGAGTTGTGACAGTTTTTGTATAAATAGATAGATTCAATATCTATTCAGGGTTGCTTCTTGCCAGATGTAATAGAGAATACTCTTCCTTTTTTGAGTATTAATACAAGTGCAGACAAAGATTCCAATTTTTGTTCAGTTTGAGTTATGTGCTTCTTCTGTATTTCCATATCTCCAAACTTTCTTATGTAATTCCTTGATAAGCGATTGATTGCAATTTAGTATCACAACTATTGTAATCACATTATATTAGTAAGTCGTTAAGTAAGCAATTTTTCCTTTGTATTTACTATAAGTAATATAAGACCTGCAACTATTTGAATTATTGCATCTTATATCCTATTCAAGGGTGCACTCTTCACTTTCTTCTACTGCAAACAAGGTGAGGCTCATCTTCCATTGATGCCTAAATTTGTTTAACAATTTTGTAAGTTTCTCCCACCATTTGATATTATAACTGTGACTCAGACAACGATATACGACCTCTGTACTGTCCTATTATTAGTTTCATTTAAGGATCTTTTGTTATATAACTAAAGGTAGAAACGACACTCTCTAAAACATTCTATTTAAACTTTCCTGATGCTTGACATTATTCTTTGAGCCTTAAGTTTAATCTCAGGAACAACACAACCAACTGTTGAAATTCCTAGTACAATGGATCTAGGAACAATATTTCTGAAAAAATGATAATTACTTCTAATGATACTAAACTTCCTTTTCACTTTTCAATATATCATTAAGCAATTACACTTCAGAAATTCAACCATATAAATGTAGTAGAAAAGTATAACGGTAGAACAATAGAGATCACATAAAGACACAAGATTTACCTTGGGAAAACCCACAAAGGGGAAAAACCCAACAACCCTTTTTAATAGATAAATTCTTTGTACAATAAGAGAAACCCTTAGAACCTGGTCTTCGGACTTCAAGAAAAACCCTAGAAATTTTGGCCTTAGCAAATCCAGTAGCAGTTGTTGTAGCTACACAAAAAATATGTTTGTAGGAGAGAGAGAGAGAGACTCCACACGTGTGAGCTAGAGATGAAGAGAGAAAAGGATGAAAGACACGATTCCAAGAAGACTTCACTTGAGATGCCAAGTTGCTTCAAGAATCAAAGAACCTATAGTAGCTGTAGTTTCTCTTGTGAAATAAAAATTGATGTATATCCAAATGAAGAGCTCATGGCTATATTTATACTAATTCGTCACTTAGTTTGGGCCAACTTGTACAATTGGAGACAATTTTTTTTTTTTACAAATTTAAAATTTCCTTAAAATTTCGAAAGAGGACTTGACTCAAAAATAATTTTACTTTTTTTTTCTCAAGCATAAAAATATGCTTTACAAATACATTATGAAGACCGACCATAGTTACAAAAATTCAACACTCCCTCTTAATTAGGGAGGTATTAAGAATGACCATCTAAATGTTCTCAAGTTGACAAATTTATCTATTAAAAGGGTTATATCAAATCATCATCAACATTAGCATCGTCTGTCATGACACATCATCAACTGTCTGAGCCCCACTCTATCTAAGTAATTTGGGCATGATGATGCAAGTATCAAGTGTTGAAAGCCACAGACTCAATTGAGTGACTCTTGACAACAAGGACCATTCTTCTTAATCTGGTCACTACCCGTGACACAAGAAGAATGATTGTCCTACTCCATTCTCCCTAATCTAGTCACTTCTTGTGACACAAGGAGAAGGACCACTCTTCCCAATCTGGTCACTATTTATGACACAAGAAGAATGACTTCCCTATACCATTCTCCCTAATCTGGCCCATGACACAGGGAGAAATAAAATTCTTCCTAATATGGTCACTACCTCTGACATAGGAAGAATGTCTGTCTTGGACCATTCATCCCTAATTTTGTCACTACCTGTGACACAGGGAGAACGTCCATCCCTGGTACCAACCTGGACCATTCTCTCTAATCTGGTCACTCCCTGTGACACAAAGAGAATGTATGTCCATCAACACTCCCTCTCAGCAATAAGAGTAATCTCCACAACTCCGAGCTTGTCCCTGAAGTATACAAACTTAGTTTTGGATAGAGGCTTCGTCAGAATATCAGTTGTCTGCTCATCAGTGGAGATATACTAGAAATTTATTTCTCCCTTCTGGACTTTGTAATGGAGGTAGTAGTATTTGATCTCGATGTGCTTTTACCTGTCTTGAAACACAAGGTTCTCTGAAAGCTTTACACAACTTTTATTGTCATAGTATATTACGGTCGATTCTAACACTTGATCAAACAGTCAAGAAACCAGCTTACAGAACCATACTACTTCCATACATACATCACAAGTTGCAATTTACTCTTCCTCTGTAGTGCTGAGTGCGACAGGCTTCTGCTTCATGCTAGCCCAAGAGACCGTAACATAGCCCAAACTGAAGCATATTCTTGAAGTGCTATTTCTGTCATCTGCATTCCCTACCCAATCAGAATATGTATATCCTTGCATCTGTAAGTCACTGTTTGAGACATATCTCAAACCATAATGTAGTGTGCCACTCAAATATGTCAAAATGTGCTTTGCAACTATCCAATGCTCATGTATCAGTTCCACCTGGAACTGGCTCAATGTGTTCACAACAAAGAAAATGTTTGGCCTAGTATTAACCAGATACATTAGTGATCCAATCAACTATCGGTAGATAGATGTATCTATCAAATCAAAATTAGAGTCTCTCAATTTCTTCATTTTTCTTTTTTATCATGGGAGTAGGCATGGATTTGCAATCCATCATCCCAAACTTCTGAAGGATCTTTACAATATAATTTCCTTGACCAAGGAGGATTTCATTGGGATTTTTCCATACTTCTAGTCCCAAATAGTAATGCATCAAACCAAGATCCTTCATATCAAATTCAGAGGCCAACTCCCTCTTACACTGAATAATGAGAGGCTATGCACCTGTTAGAAACAAGTCATCAACATATAATAGTAAAATCACAGGTGCATTCTTCACAATCTTGTAATAAATCTTTGGATCAACGTGGCTCTTGGAAAATCCAAGTCTTGTCAAGTAGCTATCAATCTGAGCATACCAAGCTCTTGGACCTTTCTTGAGTCGATACAAGGCCTTCTTTAATTTGCAGACATGAGTTTCCTTCTTGCGTACCTCAAAACCTTGAGGTTGTTCTATCTACACTTCTTCTTCGCTAACTCCATTAAGAAAAATAGTCTTTACATCCATCTGATGTAGAATCCAACACATAGAGGTTTCAAGAGAGATAATGGATATAATAGAATTGTATATGGAAATAGGTACAAACGTTTCATCATAATCTTCTCCCTCTTTCTGGGAGAAACCTGTAGCCAAAAATATTGCCTTGTATTTATCAATGCTTCCATCCACCACATGCTTAATCTTGTAAATCCATTTTGAAGTCACTACAGATTTTCCTTCAGGACTTGGAACAATTTCTCATACGTCATTTTTCATGATGGATTGATACTCTTCCATCATACCATCCTTCCATTCTTTCTTCTCAACTACTTCTTCAAAGGTGGAAGGTTTTTCATTAACAATATTGGTCATAAGTGTCGCATAACTAGAGAATCTTTTAGGTCTATTACATTCCTTGAAGGTGCCACCTAGAGCTAAATGTGCTTCAACTTCTAGAAAGGTGGATTTAAGCCATACTGGCCCTTTTCTAATTTCAGGAACTGTAAATGGTTCTACATGCTCAAGAGGTCCTTTTGGCTCTTCATTAGGATACTATGAATTTTCTTACTTTGAAACTTCATGCTCTTCTTCCATGGGATATTTTGTAGATTTCCAATAGGCAAGTTTCTCATCAAAAGTGACATCTTGATTGACTTCAACCTTTTGATTCCTTGGAATGTAGATTCTATAATATTTTGATGATTCACTATAACCAATGAATATCCCCTTCTTTCCTGAAGGCTCTAACTTCTTTCTCTTATCCTTAGGGACATGAATGTAAATGAACAACCAAAAATCCTCAAGTGTTCAACACTTGGTTTCTTCCCAGAGAAGACTTCTTCTGCAGTCATATCTTTTAATATATGATGAGGACTTCAATTCTGAACATAAATGACTGCCATAGTTGTTTCTCTCCATAAGAACATAGATAGACTTTGATCATTCAACATTGCCTTAACAAATTCTTCAATGGGTCTGTTCTTTCTTTCTACTACACCAATTTGTTGAGGATTATGTGGGACTATTAAATCCCTCTTAATCCTAGCTACTTTACAAAAGGAAATGAGTTATTTATAGGCGTATTCTCCTCCATTATCTAATCTCAAGGTCTTGATTTTATTTCCTATCAAGTTCTCCACTTCATCCTTGAATTCTTGGAACTTGTCAAATCCTTCATATTTTGACTTCAAGAGTTACATCCATGTCTTACGCGAGAAGTCATCAATGAATGTTACATAATATAGAGAGCCTCCTAGATCAGACTTCAGATGTATATGACCACATATATTAGAATGAATCAAGTTCAAGATTTCCTTGGATCTGTTTTCACTGCTTGGGAATGGATTCTTAACACTTTTCCCAAGTGCACATCCTTTACATATGCCTTCATTTGCTAGTTTCAATTTAGGAACACCTAACACCATTTGATTTAGTGAAGGCAAGGCTTGATAATGAAGATGAACATATCTTCTATTCCATAGCTCACAATGATTGATTTCATCATGAACAAGTGCTTGAGCATTTTGACCTAGGAGTTTATACAATCTTCCTTCACGAATTCTAATAACTCTAGAATTATCAATACTTGAACCTTTAGTCCATACAAGTACTTTACCATCAACAAATGCTATTCTATCTCCTTTATCTTCTAAACAAGAAATTGAAACTAAATTCTTTTTCAAACTTGGTACAAATAGAACATTGTTGAGATGTACATTGTTACCATATTCTAGCTCAATAGATGCTTTACCAATGCCTTTGATTGCATAAGAGTGATTGTCTCCAGGTTCCACTTTTTAGATATCCCTTTCTCCCTTATTCTTGTGATATTGACACGATCACCTGCCATGTGTCTAGAAGCACCGCTATCTATTAACCATATATATTCATCATCATTAGTAGATCCTATTAGTGCAGAGAGATAAAATAAATATGTGTTTTCTTTCTTGACTTTCTTTGAGGGTTCTTCATCATTCATATCAATTGTGGAAGCATGATGCTTTTCTTTCCTCTTCTTTGCTAGTTTAGGAAATTCACTTTTGTAATGGCCATATTTATGAAAACAATAACATTGAACATGATCCAAAATGGATCCAGGAAGGCCTAAAAATCAAAGTTATCGAAATATGACGAAACCAACACCATTGCATCGAGCTCGTTGAGCCGATTCCGACCATATATTTGTTTTTTCTGAAAATGGACACCATATGCAGAAGTTATCACGATTTGAACTTCAGGTCAAACATGCAAAATGTCAAAGTCAAAGTCAATGGATGATGTTAACAGTACGTCATGATGACATCAACATGACACATGGCATCACCAGAGGATGACATGTGGGAGTCATTTTTGGCTTTTTTAGGGGTGATTTGGCCCAATAAAAAAGTGACACATGGCACCGTACGAAGGTGATACATGGCACCTTCTAGAAGGTCAACCAAATATGGCAGATTTCTCCAAATCTGGTGGTTCCACCAAATCTGGCAGAGATCCTCCAAATATGGCAGAATCTCGCTAAATCTGGCTAACTGGCGCTAAGTTTGGAAACTATAGCTAAATTTGGTGGAGTCTACCTTATTTAGTCGGGCACGTAAATTGAGAAAAAACAATTTTTTTGGGCACGAAAATTGAGAAAAAACTAATTTTTTTGGGCACGAAAATTGAGAAAAAATATTTTTTTTGGCACACAAATTGAGACTATATGGATCTAACAGGGCACAACATTGGGATTTGTACCAAGGGGAGGCCTCGAGGAACTATTCAGAAGTAGGTCAACTTTATACTCAAAAGTTGCAGAATTTTGAGGGGAGTCCGAATATGGATTCTGCTTTTTCATCCGAGTATTCGAATGAAAAGTGGCTCTAGATCCTGAACTATCGATAGAAGCATAGTCAAATTTATATTCAAAAGTCTCAGAATTGGCTATTCTAGCCAATGGTGATGTCTGTTTTTGTCCAGAAGTTGCATATTTGAAAGCTAGTTTCATGAGTTGTTATGTAAGCTTTTATTTTGTATTCTTAAATCATTGAAGATTAATAAGAAGCCTTCCCCACTAAGAAAAAGGCTCGGAGACGTAGGCAAGCTTGTGTTGAACTTCGTTAACAATATTGGTGTTATGGTTTGTTGTTTTTACTTCTTATATGGCTGCAACTTCTTTAATTAAGCTTCTTCTCTTAATTCCTAAATGGTAAATCAATTCATGCATAAACTTAACCAAAGTCTTTAAAAGATCATTTTCGAATCAAGTGATATCAGAGAAGGTTGATAGTTGGTTGTTTAAGTTTGCATGATTACCAGGGAAAAACTAAGTCCTGGTGAAGGAGAGCTTGTAGAAGGAGATCAAGAGATTGGATCAAGAAAGAGGACATCTAAAAGTGAGAAGATGGCATGAGAAGAAGGTATTTCTAAAAATGAAAGAGAGTTTCAAAGAACTTTCTTTGCCATGTCGGAGATGGTAAAAGTGTTGTATGATGATTACTTGGAACGAAAGAGATCGGTTCAAGGGGAATCTTCAAAGAAAGCCAAAAGTGAAGAAGGAGAGGACCCTCCTAAAAATCTTTCTTCACCTCCTTCTTCTTCTTCTTCTTCTTCTTCAAGTACAAGTTCAAATTATACTTCAAGAAAACATTCTCATAAACATAAGCCTGATATGCCATTACTTAAACTTGATGTAATTTTTTTTTAACCTATGTATGATGGCGAAGTTAATGCTGAGAAACTTGATAAATGGGTTAGACAGATGGAGATATATTGTAATGTGCAACAAATCAAAGATGATGCAAACAAAATTAGATTGGCATCACTTCATCTTGAAAGCACAACTCTCATCTGGTGGCAAAGTAAAATGCAACATGGAACTCAACAAGTTGGAAAGATTTTTCCATCATGGCATGATTTTATTTCCGCACTTAGAAAGTAGTTCTATCCATTGGGATATAAAGAAAAGGATTTAATTGAATGACAAATTCTTAAGTTAAGGAAAGGACAATCAATGCAGGAATACACAAATGAATTTCCTAAGATGGCTTTGATGTTAGATGTTCCATTAACTACACAAGAAACTCTTATGAAGGATATAGTAGGTTTGCCTACTTATATTCGTAATACTATATTTCTGTTTGGACCTACTAATCTTGATGAGGTTTCTATTCAAGAAACATATATTGAAGCAGGGAAAACTAGAGTTGGTGTATCAAGAGAATCATCTCAAAGAAGGATGGTAAAGGAAAAGGGAATGGGAAGAAAACAAATTCAACGACAGTGAAGGAAGAGAATCTCTCTTGCAATCATTGCAATAAATAAAGGCACAATGATGAGCATTGCTAGCAATTGCACCCAGAGAAAAGGCAGAAGTGGTTCAAAGAGAGGAAAGGGAGGCAAAAATTTTCAACATCAATATGACCAACAGACTTCAGGTATGTTTCAGGTGATGAGTCTAAAATCCCAACATTTGGTTTGACAAGTAAAATTGGTGATGATTTTGATTCAAGAAGTAAAGTGTTTCATATCAGGGTCATAATGAAACATACTAAGATCGACACATTGATAGATATTGAATCTCAATCTAACTTAATTGTAGAAGAAGTGGTTAAGAAATTGGGATTAAACACTAAGATGCATCACAAACCCTATTCACTAAATTGGATAAGCAAAGCTCATAAATTGCCCATAACAAAGCAATGTATCATCAAATTTGCAATTACATATAAGTATGTGGATGAAGTAACATGTGATGTGGTGCCGCTAGAAACATGTGGAATGGTCTTGGGAAGCCCTTATTTATATGATCGCAAAACAGTCTTCTACAGGGAACATAATCAATATCACTTAACTAAAGAAGGAAATGAATATGTTGTACATACTCATCACGTAAAAACAAATCAATCTCTTCTAACAATGGAACAATTAAAGAAGGGAGCTTATGCAAGAAATACACCTATAATTGTGCCAAGTAAAGAAATTGATCTTAAGCATGAACATGAAATGGTTGTAGAATGTAAGTTCAATCATACTTTGCTTCAAGATAAGTTAATGTCGTGCAAACACATTAAACATATGGGTTTAGTTTCAGTCATATTTGTGATGTTATCGCTGCTAATGTTTTCTACATGGATGGTAGTAAATTCAGTAAGATGTGAATGAGTTCAAATGGCTAATAATATTCTTTCAGTTGTCATGGTTATTATGCAATTGATTATGATGTGACAGGTGCACATGACAGAGTTTAAAGACAAAGGACAATTGAGGAGGCCTATCCCGCACTTGATGACTGGTTAATACCCTTTTGGAGGACCAAAAGGTCTTAGTGGGGAGGAATGATCCAAAATGGATCTAGGAAGGCCTAAAAATCAAAGTTCTCAGAATCAGACAAAACCAATGCCATTGCGTTGGGCTCGTTGAGTCGATTTTTACCATATATATTTTTTTTCTTTTGAAAATCGACATCATATGCAGAGGTTATTGCAATTTGAAGTTTAGGTCAAACATCCAAAAATTCAATGTCAAAGTCAATAGGTCAAAGTCAATGGATGAAGTCTGTAGTACTTTATGTTGACGTCATCATGACACATGGCAGCACTAGAGGTTGACACGTGGTAGTCATTTTTGGCTTTTTAGGGGTGATTTGGCCCAATAAAAAAGTGACATGTGGCACTGTACAGAGGTGACACATGGAACCTTCTAGAAGGTCAACCAAATATGGAAGATTTCTCCAAATCTGGCAGAGATCCTCCAAATTTGGCATAATCTTGCTAAATCTGGCTAACTGGTGCTAAGTTTGGCAACTGTCGCTAAATTTGGCGGAGTCTAGCTTATTTAGCTGGGCACGAAAGTTGAGAAAAAATAATTTTGTTTGGACACATAAATAGAGAAAAGTTGTTTTTTTTGGCATGCAAATCGAGACTATACGGATTGTAGAGATATGATAGGACACAACATTGGGATTTGTGCCGAGGGGAGGCCCCGAGGCATTGTTTAGAAACAGGTCGACTTTATACTCAAAAGTTGCAAAATTTCGAGGGGAGTTCGAACATGGATTCTATTTCTGCATCTGAGTAGCCGAACAAAAAATTTTCTACAGAGCTCAAACTGTCAATCCAATCATAGTCAACTTTATAATCAAAAGTCTCAGAAGTTCCTGTTCTAACCAATGGTGATGTCTGTTTCTATCCAAAAGTTGCATATCTGAAAGGTGGTTTCAGGAGCTGTTATGTAAGCCTTTCTTTTGTATTCTTAAATCATTGAATATTAATAAGAAGCCTTCCCCACTGAGACAAAGGCCCATAGAGGTAGTCAAGCTTGTGCCGAACTCCGTTAACAATCTTGATGTTATGGTTTGTTTTTTTTACTTCTTATATGGCTACAACCTCTTTCATTAATCTTCTTCTCTTAATTCCTAAATGGTAAATCAATTCATGCATAAACTTAAACAAAGTATTTAAAAGATCATTTTCAGATCAAAACCTTTGACAAGTCCTTCTTCCTTTGATGATTAGGTCTTCTTCCTAAATTCTTGTTTTCAAAGCCAAATTTCTTCTTGCCACCATTCCTATTGAATATTGTTGCATAAGCTTGAGAGTCTTATTCCTTTTGGGTTCTTTCTCTTGACATGATCCTTGATTCTTCTTGAGTGCAACAGGTCCATAGTTCTTCAAAAGTAGGGGATTTTTTTCTTGTGTTTATACTTGATGCAAATGCATCCCATGATTTGGGTAGACCATTATGTGCAGTAGTCACACTCTCTTTTTCAGAAATAGTTTCACTGATAGCTTGAAGTTGATTTCTTAGCTGGGAGATCCTTACAAAATATGATGCTACTATATCATATTTCATCATTTTAACATCACAAAGCTCATTCTTCAGGCTCATAACTTGGCCAACATTCTTGACTGTAAATAGATTAGTTAGGGCATCATACATTTTCTTTGATGTATCAAGATTTGAAATATAGGGAATCAAGTGATCTCTAATTGAGTCCACAATGAGACTCATGGTAGTGATATCATTATCTTTAAACTTTTCCTTTTTTTAATCATCTTCTGGTTCCGTAATATTTCCTTTTACCATATCCATAACGCCGTTCTTGGCAAGGATAAGGTCAATCCTGATTTTTCACGCTTTGAAGTTTGATGCCCCTTCTAGATTGTTTTCTGATTTTGTAGAGGAATCCATAGATGTACATAGAAGAATAAAGGTCTTCTTAAAGATAGGTATCTCTCTGATGGTTATCTCAGAGTTCTTTTCTTCACCAAATTTATGCTTCCATGTTGAAATTCCTAGTACAATGGATCTAGGAACAATATTTCTGAAAAAGTAATAATTACTTCTAATGATGCTAAAATTCCTTTTCACGTTTCAATATATCATTAAGCAATTACACCTCATAAATTCAACCATATAAATGTAGGATAGCAATATAATGGTAGAACAATAGAGATCACATAAAGACATAAGATTTACCCTAGGAAAACCCACGAAGGGGAAAAACCCAACAACCGTTTTTAATAGATAAATTCTTTGTACAACAAGAGAAACCCTTAGGAATTGGTCTTCGACCTTCAAGACAAACCCTAGAAATTTCGGCCTTAGCAAATACAACAACAGTTGATGTAGCTACATAGAAAATATGCACACAGGAGAGAGAGGGACTCCACATGTGCGAGCTGGAGATGAAGAGAGAAAAAGGACAAAAGACAAGATGCCAAGAAGGCTTCGCTTGAGATGCCCAGTTGCTTCAAGGATCAACGAACATGTAGTAGTTGTAGTTGCTCTTGTGAAAGGAAAATTTCTATATATCCAAATGATGACCTCAGGGCTATATTTATACTAATTCGTCACTCAGTTTGGTGCCAACTTCTTAATTCTACAGGGGCCGACTTGTACAATTGGAGAAAAAAAATCATTTTTACAAATTTAGATTTTCCTTCTTAAAATTTCAAAAGAGGACTTGACTCAAAAACAATTTTCCTTTTTTTTTTTCTTGAGCATAAAAATATGCCTTACAAATACATTATGAAGATCGAACATAGTTACAAAAATTCAACACCAACTGCCCACCTTAATGGAGGTATGGGGAATGAATGATGTTAGCACTCGAAGTCACACCTATATTGTTGTAGATGTAAGCCTAATACCCATTGGAATGTGAATAACAACGTTTTTAAAAAGTGTGGCAAATGGATGTGAAACTCAGTTTATGATGTTAATCACAAAACCTTCCATGAAATACACACCAACAAGCAAGTCTTTGAATAACTTCAAATCAATATTTAAGAGATATAAATCAAAGATATAATACTTAGCAAGGAAAGTGAAATATGTGTATCATTTTATATCAGATATTTCTGGAACACATATGGAAGAAAACTCATTTGAATAAGAACTTATTAATACAAAGAGAAAAACACTTTGATCAACTTGCATAAAATACCACAATAAATCATTTATTGCAATAAAGAAACAAGCATCATGATGAATACTTCACTAGAGACTAATACCAAAGTGAGATAGAACATATATGACAATAGGAAAACACTGATTTTTCACCATTAAAGATTCTTGAGTCTGGTCCATACATCAGGAAAAATCTGTTACAATAATAGGAGACTAAAAATAAGAGTTTTCTCCTCAACCATTCGAACCTCATATCAAGTTAGAATCTATATTAAATAACAAAATATCTAAGAAAAATATCTTCAGAATTCGCCACATCATTTCATCATAGGATTCTATGCCTTAGAAAGGCATGGTAACAAGTGTACAACAAGAAGATAACATAATGCTATTTTGCAGAAAAATGTTGGCAACGTATTGAACAACCCTTAACAACTGGTGATGTGGCTTTACTGTATGCAAATCCTTGAGGCAGGTGGCCTTCTAATGTGCAATGGAACCTATGAATTCTGGTATGAGTTCAAATTGACACTTGACAATCCATCTCACATTCAAAATATTCATAATCTAAGTTTGCAACATAGTGCTGCAAACTATCCTAAAACACCAGTTCGTAGCATCAGTGAGTGCAGGCGCTGCTAAATTTTCTATAGAAGCCTGTTTTCCTGCAAAAAAAGATTCTGAGCTTTAAAACTTGTACCAGAAGTAGGATAGGCCTTCCAAAAATGATGCAAACTCATTACAACATGAAGTAACCTTGGAGAAAACATAAAAGGATGCATGCAAAAACCATGATAAAAATGATGCTGATGTGGAAGATCATCTTGTATTCATATTTTGGTTCTGGTACTCCTTCTAGTAGCCACCTTAGTCAACATATCTAAATTTGTTTTTTCCACTTCTTCTCTGAAAGGCAACAACTCTTCTTTTAATTTCCCTATTTCATCTTGGCATGTTCTCTTCTGCTTATATACATTATTGAGTTGTCTATGAAGGGGAAAATACCTCTTATCCATGAACCTTTCTTTATCAATTGTCTCCTCATATATATCTAACATCTCCTTTAGATTAATCTAGGAATCCAAATATTCCTTTTTCAACTTTTCAATTTCAGTTTTTGCATCCTTAAGCTGCCTCCTGAGTCTTTGAAAGTAGGGCTACTTTCATGAGGAGGAGTGCTGATATCAATAACCTCCATGGGCTTCTTGGAAAACTAAAATTTGTCCTTTTTTCTGAGTTGAAGTATCTGCTGTACCATCCTTTATAGGAACATGCTATTTAGCTGCTGATCTAGTAAAAGGTCTTCTAGATTTGACTGTTTCTCCAACAACCGGTGGGGAATTTTTTTTTTTTTTTTTCCTTTCAACTTCCCTGTTTTGCTTGATGGTATTTCCATAGGTGTAGGTTCTGCCATAGGTGAAACTTCTTTGTTAGGAGGTTGTGAGGGACCACCTTATTCTTCTTTATCATTAGATTGAAAAGATTTATCACTCATGGTCATCCTCCTCTTCTTCCTTGAATATGAATACACAATCTTCTCAACAAGGGTAGGAGTTTGTCTTTTGTTCTGTGGTGTAGGAACAATATCTAACTAAAAATCTGATGCAGCTAGGAAAGTTTCCCAGTCAGTGTTAGTCTTTTTCAAGTCTTCCAGTACTAATATCTTGATTAAACTAGAGTGAAAAACACTGGTGTCCACTTTCTTGGACTTAGATTGGACTCTATCTGACATCTTGCCAATACTCCTAAAAAGGTAAAAGGGGAGGTTCATGGATTCTTTCCCAGTGAAGTGTAGTAGTAATATGATATGGTATTGATATACCATATTGAAACTTCCTTCACATGTGAAGTACCTTTGGATGACCCTGAGCATCTTGTCAAAATATTCCAGCATGTGACTTTTGGGCACTCCTTTGGAAACCATGGGGAGATATTGTTATTGATCATAACTACAGGACAAAAAAAATAGTTGGTGTTTTGGAGGGAATATGGGTTCACACCATCCATTGTTATCCTAATTCATAGACTTTTTACTTCATCCTTGAATTTTTCTAGCCATGCATTCTCTATATGATTCATGGCTATTGAATCTGCTGGGATTCACATAACTCCCGACTCACTTCTGTGCGAGGTATGCCATCCCTGCAAGATAGTTAATTATTTGCAATGAAAGAGCCTTTCAATCCTTTGGACTATAGGAATGTTCCTCAATATATTATGAGGAGGACCATGCAATTTACCATTTTTATTTGATTTATGGTACCTATCATGCCCACATTTAAGACATATCTCTTTGTCTGCATATTCTGTTGGATCATGTTGTCATTGATGCCAATGGTTTGATTATTTGGGAGATTGTTGGATCATATGTAAATGGTTTGGTTGATGTCATTGATTGATGTCAAGTAATTGATTGATATGATGCCCTTGATGAGAATGATATATTTCCAAGTGGAAACCAATCGATAAAGATGGATCATTGAAATGAAGGACCCATGCTTGTATGTGGAATAATGAGATGAAGATCAATGAATTTGTTTGTGAAACTATCCTAGATGGATAGTGCTTGACATTCCATTTCCAGTGGTATGTGGAATGTCACATAACTCCTCACAGTTTGAGAGTTATGGCCTTATGAAGTTGGAGGACCCCCATATGAAGGGTTGAAGCCCCAAAAGGTCAAAGAAGTAAAAGTGCTTGAAAAGAAGAAATCATTATTTAAATGATAAATTAAAGTGACAAAATCAAGATGGATTATTTAAATGATAAAGTAAAGTGACAAAATCAAGAAGGAATATTTAAATGATAAAGTATTGGAGAACTTTCTATTCATGGAAAGTGGTTAACCCTAAAATAAGGAAAATAGGTTAAGTGACCTAGAAATGGGTTAAGTAACCTAAAAATGGGTTAAGTGACCTAGAAGATGAAAGTATAAATACGAAGCTAGGATCTCTTGTACAATTTACATTTAGTGAGAATCCTTTATGGATCAATGGAGAGCTTCTTGGTAATATCTTTTGGAGTATTGATGGAGAGCTTCTTGTAAGAGAATCTTATTGGTGTGGATCTCTTGAGAATGCTTGAAGATATATTCTCAGGAAGAGAGCGAGAGGAGGATCTCATGGATGCATCAAAGTTTCGGCAATGTCAGAGATCTTGACGGCGAAAGTCTCGGAGTCACAGAAAACCCTATTTTCTGATGCCCACGTGGGTTGTCTGTGTATAGGGTGCGTGTACACGCAGGTTGGCTGTGTATAGGGTGAGTGTACACGTGGGATGACTGTGTACATGGAGCGTGGACTGAATAAAATCATGGAGATTTTTGTTTGAGTTGGTGCCAAGCTCTTGGATGATGAGGCAGGTTCCAGATCTGCATTCTATGGCCTCAGATCTATCACTAAGACACTGGTATGGTTACATTATTGTCTTTATAGATGCTATTGTTTGATATGTTGTGAATTCTTAGGGAATTCTTGGTATGGCTTCTATGATGTGGCTCAGTTTGGTTGATTTGGTTGATGGAGTGAGTAGCACTCTTGTGATTTAGTAGTGACATGATTGCTATGGTATACTAGTTATTTATACATGATTGAGATAACATTCATATTGATTTATTGTGGAGCATGAGCAAGCTATTGGAGAGCTTGGATGTGTTGTGACTGGCTATGGGTCAGTTTGGACAGTGGAAGAAAGAAGAGAAAGTGATTGCAGGTTGCAGATGATCTAAGCATGTGAAGCAAAGCAAAACCCTAAGTGATCAACAACATATGCTTGTTACATCATACACTGGTCACGTTCACACGCGGGTTATAGTGAGCCAGGGTGCGTGCACACGTGGGCTAAACTACTGACAGGTCGCGTACCTGTTGACAGATTGATATCTGTTGAGGATTGTTGCCTCATCTCAGTTGGTGCTGAGAATGTAAGCTGAGTCTTGCATATAGAGCTGGTGCTCTTGTAGAGTTGTACTCTATTCATTCGTTGCTGATAAACCCCAAGGATTGTAGTCCGTAATAAAAAGAAAATTGTACATACATCTTGTGTTCTTTGTGTCCATTGTGATGATGACTTGTTGATGATATATTGCTGATATGTGCCTACATCTAACTGGTTATAAATGACAACAATGGATAATGAATAAATGTTGAATGCAAATTGATAAGTTTTGTGCAAGAGGGAAGTTTTATGAAAAAGAGCCCCACACTCATTCACCCCCCCTCTAAGTGTGGTAGGTGTGTCCAACATATTACCCTCTATATAGAATTCAATCATTCGAACATGCATGATCTGATATATAATAAACACCCAATATTTTCAACAATTGCTTTTCCTCTTCACAGCTATTGGGAAAAATATTATCACTAGGAAGAAACTTATTTTTCAATATCCTATAGTTAGTGGGAAATATAAATGTACAATGTCATTTAACGTTTATAAAAGAAACCATTTCTAATGTTGATTGTGTGACAATATTTCTCAAAATTAATATAAGGCACTTATTGGTCAATTACCTCAATATTTTCGAGAAACATTTGTTTGACATGCCAAAATTTTCTTTCACATTGTACAATAACATTGTTGTCCCAAGCTAGGTAGAATTTGATCGGGCATTAGGTCCAAAGAGAGGGGTGGTGGAAGAAGCAGATTTTAGGATTTTGAAAATGGTATCACTGATATGAGAATCATCCCCTAGCTCATTGTTATGGAATGTGTCTAACAACATTGTCTCCATGGTAGTTGTATCCCATAAGTAATCATCCATACCAACCTACTTTTGATTATCTCTATTGCCAACTTCTGAAAAACTACTATTGTTGTAGTCATTCCTAATTGGTGAATCTGGACGTAGTGAGAATTGAATAGGTGGTTGATTCAACCATTCTTGGTATGCTTCCTCTCCGATTTCGTCTCTCATTGCATCCTTCTCTTAGGTTGACATTGTTGTGGGGTACCACAGAAGATGGTAGGTAGGTCGCTCATCATCAGAAGAATCCTAATTTCAAAAATATTGAACATTAGTACATCGATGATATTAGTAAGCACAATGTAATAATTTATTTGTTCAAATTACATTATACCAAACAATTATTACCATCGTTGAACCAGGATTGCAGCTGTAAGATGGAATGTCACAATTGGCATGGTAAAGTGGTTGTTCATTTTCATATACCAACTACTTGCAATATGTTGCTCTCGATAAGACCTTCCGACATTTTTGAACTAATACTGGAATATTTTTTGCATCTGAACTCAATTCTGAATCAAGATCTGACAAATTTGGATACATTTTTATTCAGATTGACATGGATAAAAAAAATTCAATGAGATAATCGAAACATAAATCAAATAAGTTAAACTTACTGGAGATGGAAAGGGATAACCCTACAATGGACTTTGAGCAATATGGAATGGGTTGGAATTTGAAGAATTGACCATTTAATCATATAATAAGGTTTTCTCCCTGCATTTCAACAAAATTAGCAATAAATTTTCATTTACATATCTAAAATAAATTTCGAGGACCATACCACAATCTAAGTTTGAATAAAGTTTTGAAACCATTTTTTAAGAATAAGGTGACATAAAACGTAAAATGTATACTAAAGTATTGTAAGTCATGTGAATTCATCCTAAAAGATTATTTGAGATGAATATATTATTTGTGTGCAAATAAATGTTCAAATAACTTTAAAAGCATCCCAATGCACTTATAAACCACAAACGCACCGGTGCACATATTAATAATAAGCACCAGTGCCTTGAAAAATTAACCACACCGTGTTTCGAGATTTTGTTAACAAAAAAAATTATATGTCGTCGATGCGTCAATTAATATGGAAGCACCGATGTGTAATGTAATATGGTTGCATCGGTGTTTCTTACATAAACACACTATCGTGTCGAAAAAGTGAAAAAAAAAACTCGATTTTTTTTAACAATTAAAAAAAAGCGGGAATCAAATTTCATAAAGTCATTTAAATACTAAAAATCTATTCACTATTTCATTATTTTGCAAAATTTTGCAGGGGAGAGACTTGCAAGAGAGACATACATAGAAAAATTGTGGAGGAGCATAATACTTTGGAACCACAGTATTATTCAGAATATGATAATTTGAAGGGTATGGTGATTCTTTTTTTTTTTTGACGAAAACGATTATGTTGCATTAAGTGGCATTCTGGCGAGCCAGAATCAGAAAGTTACAAATCTGAAGAAGGTTGGTGACCTCTAACAGTGCTGCCAACCTTCTTGTGAATGTCTTAGGGGACCAATCCCATCTGCTTCTTGAGCTAATTCGAGAAAATGACAGAAAATGCATACATGAGTAAATTCTCACAAACTGTGAGCACAGTAGTAGACAGAAGCAGAGCATTAAACTGGGGGGGATGAAATTTTCCCCTTAATGTAGGGATCCATCTTTTTCTGAGAACCTAAAGAAATGTTGGAGGCCGCCTCCTTTTCTCTGCACACTTTGTTGGTCCTTCGCCCTCGGGTAAGGGGTGGAGACGGAACTGAATTGTCTTCAGGTTCAGAGGTTTCCACAGAGCCGCTAGATGGGACTGAAACAACCAGACCTGCCGGGGCAGAGGGTTCCGGATCTGAAGCCTGAATTTCTCTCGCTACTACTGATTCTAGGGGGGTGGAATCCGAAAGGCTTTCGTCTGCCGGAGGGTCTTCCTTAACTGCTGTTGCTTCTGGTTCTTGGGCTTCATCTTCCTTCAGCGCATCAAAGCTGTTTTTATTTTCTAGTGTTGCCTCTGCTGACTGAGTGGCCTTCTGAGCCTGGGGTAGTGGATTCTTTCACCTTGGCTGCCTTCGTCGGTTAGTTACTGGCTGAAAATCATCTTCTTTGACTGGTCCCGGCTCCTCAGAGGCTTTGGGGCAGCTTTTTGCGAAATGACCGTAGGCATGGCACCGGAGGCACTTGAAAGGAATCTGCTCGTAATCCAGCTCTTGGATATGGTAGCATTCCCCCAGGGAGAGATTAATGGCTTCTGGGAGTCCTTTCTCGAGGTAAACTGATCCCCTTTCGGCTCCGCACTATCCAGGAAGCGCCCAAGATTATTTCCAATGTCCTCCAGAGAGTTTATCCCCCAGAGATGCAAGGGGAGATGAGGCAGCCTAACCCAAACAGGGGTTGCGGTGATCTCGGCTCCTGGATTGAAGTCAAGAGTCCAGGGGGCTAAGAACAGCCCTCTCGACCCCATGAAATAGGCTCCAGATCTGAAAACTAGGTCACGGTCCTCTGCCGTTGAGAAACTGAAGACAAAAAAACCCCTGCTTACTGCGCACAGAGACATGTTTCCCTGTATCATCGACTTCCAACGATCCTCAATCCATGCCTCCACCGTTTTGGGGCTGGGACATAACCCCATAAACTTTCCGATGAGGGCCTTTTCTGCTAGAAGGAGGGAAAGATTGCAAGGCCCCTCTGGGGATAGCTCCAGAGAAGGGATCTCCTCCATCTTCTTAACAAACTTAGACGAAAGAGAGGGCTTGGATTTAGGTCCTGCCGAGCGGACTAACGCTTTGAATGCCTCCAAAGGATCTTTCTCCATCTCAGCAAATGGATTGGGGGCCATCGTGGCAGGGCGGCGACCTCCAACAAACAAAAGGACGGAGCAAGTCACAGAGGCAGACCACTGCTTCAAAACGCATGCAAGAAACTTGGGGACACAGGCGAATCGCTGGAGGAACGCTTTGATGCCGATCCACGACCCTAGAAGAAAAGAAACGACTGCTGCAGTCCGCGCCCCTGCACTCGAAAACCAGAGCGTGGCGGCTAGGGTTTGGGCCCTAGATGCGATGACAATTCGTCTCGCCTCAGGAGATGTCTCCCCTCTTACCCCTAGAGCTTCATCCTCTTCTGCACCACTCTTGTATTGTAAATTACTCCAACTTCAGGACAAAGTTTTTTGAAGGGTGAAGGGTATGGTGATTCACTCTAAAACCTTTTCATATTTTTTTTTAATATTAAGAAGGTATTCAATATTTTCATTATTTTTCCAAAATTTACAGGAGACAAATTTGGAAGAGAGACATATCAGGGAGCACTGTGGAGCAGAATAATACTTTGGAACAACATAAATATTTAAAAAATCAGGATTTGAAGGGTATGGTGATTCACTAAAAACCCTACATTCATTCAAAAAAAATCATACTTAACTTAAACCCTTGTTTTATTTTGCTTACGTGAATGCAAAATTTCACCCTAGGGTTTAACTCCCTCTATCACTTCAGAATTATGGATTTTCGTTTTAGCTATTTTAGATCTAATAGGTTTGTTTTTCTATATATAAGTGTTTGGCATGTGATGCAAAGGGACCACTTATTGCATCAAATCCCAAACACAGTCGACCATCTGACTTTTTGTTTTTTATTTTTTTAAACGGTTTCTGATTTGACGTTTTTTAAAAAAATGTTTCTGATTTTCTGGTGTGCCATTTCAATAGAAACACACTGGTGCGTTTATGTCTAAGGAGCACCGATAAAGCCATATATA
>ML788269.1:684502-715300 GCA_009831015.1 Picea engelmannii | reverse complement strand
AATATATCAATTTTTTGACATTTAGTTTTCATATATATTACAAAGTGTTCATTTATTAATATATCAATTTTTTGACATTTAGTTTTCATATATCAATATAAAATTTCTTTATTTTCATGTTATTTTTTTAGGAAAATTATGAAAATCCCAAAGGACCAACGAGCTGATATCCAAAATATGCCAGTAGGAATGTCCAAAAAAGTGTACAAGGAGATGGTCAAAGATTTGGACATAATTGCATTGCAGGAGGAGCTATCTCAACAACAATGTGCTTCAAATGTATGTAATCATTGAAATTTTCTATTAGGTACAAATAATTAATTTAATAATAAATATTGATTTTCAAATATTCTCTTACAGAAAAGAAAAGAAAATGGAACTCATTCTGCACATAAAACTGGACAACAAGGAAGAAAAGGGTTGATAGCATTGCATTGCAAGAGGAGCTATCTCAACAAAAACATGCTTCAAATGTATGTAATCATTGATTTTTTCTATTAGTTACAAATAATTAATCTAATAATAAATATTAATTTTCAAATATTCTCTTACAGAAAAGAAAAGAAAATGGAACTCATTCTGCACATAAAACTGGATGACATGGAAGAAAAGGGTTGTTAGCAATGTTTGTGAGTAATTGTTATTTTCTTTTAACAACTTAAGTTTTTTTTTTTGTATATTTTAAGTTGTTTTACAATAGCCATCCTTGAATGTCTTCAAACAGGTGCTAACATACAAAGAAGAGCCATCAAAAAATTTGATTGACATTGGGTTAATTAAGGGTTGTGAGTATATGTTGGCATATCAAAAATTAATTGTGGAATTTGTAAGTATAATCTATATTGTTTTACTTCTATCATTTTATAATTAATGAAACACAAATAATACTTTATATTAAATCTAAGATTTAAATTATGGGGTATAAAACTTGCAGGAAACAAAGTATGGAACTGAGCTAACAAAATAAATGTTGAAACAAGGCATGAGATTTGATTTTGAACATATGTGTATGATTCATGATTCAATTCTTTCTTTGAAGGTACGATGCTTTTTGATTTACATTCATGTATATTATTTATTTCAATTTTCATTATTCTCACCAATGTAGATAGACTCATTACAATTTATTTTTATGTTTGTAGATGGAACTTGAAGAAGACCAAAACAATCGAGGCAATCAACAAAAAATTCAATAAAATAACCCAAGGCATGGAATTAGCTCAAGAACTAACAAGAGTTCTAGTGAGGAATGATGACGAATATATTTGGATATCAATGCAAGTTGCAATTGTATTTTTTTGAAATAATTGTCTGTAAAAATCAAACATTTTTGTTTAACGTAATGGACATAGTGTCCCAATTGAAAGACAAGGGATTACCGATAAGTGTCCCATTTTGTATGAAAAATACCCTCTTATTCATATAATAAAATATGTTTCTTCTCTATAACCTCTGCTAAAAGTTATTTTCTTTATAGTGAAGTTTGGGACCTGAAAAAATGTAGAAAACTTGCCAAGGTGGAAAAATATATTTCGAGCCAGTGGAATAGGTGTGTGGGCACCTTGGTGATATACTTGCCTTGCTAAAGAAGTTGTCCTACTTAGCTTGTTTAAGGTTGTCATGAACCTGTTGCTAGAGGGGTTGGATCCATTCAACTAATCTAGCTGCATGATTTTTCTGAGTGTGGGAGGACTATGTCGGTGAATATGAAACATGAAGAGTATGAAGGGATATGTTATAACTTTTCTTGACTAGGTAGTGTGGAGGAACCCCCATAGGTGAAGTAATAATATCTTTGTTCTCTTCTACAATATTTTCGATCTACTTCTATTGGATAGATAGTTCTTGGGCCGAGGATATAATGGTTGCAATGTCCTTATATTTTCCTTCTATCATATGAGAGAATACTTTGTGGCACTGTTTTGGTGGGATAATAGTTGAAACTACATATGGTACCCTGTAGAGATGACCCCCCAAAGTAACAATGAAACTGCAAGGTTGAGACTCATAAACAATATGACACTTCCACATATATGGTTGGTCTAAAATAACATCAAATAATTCTAATGGAAAAACATCACACAATACCTCATCCTTGAAGGGAGTGATGTCATAGGAAAGACAACACTACTAGATAACACAAAGATCTCGACCTTGGTGAAGTCACCTGATGTTGTATGGTTGTTGGTGTGGTGTTGTTGGCAATCCCAATGGCTTGACGACCTCTGCTGAGATGAGGTACTTTTGGCTTATTCTATCAACAATGAAATGCAGTGGGGTCCCCTTCACCCACAACTATGAATGGAAGAGGCACTCCCCCTCCTTAGTATCGTTTGGTTCTTCTAGATGGATTGTTGTGGTCACGATGGTAACAATGGGTTATGCATCAATGATCTATCTCCTTTTATTGTTTTCTAAATTAGGATCCGAGTCGGGGCTCGAATCTGTTTCTTTGAGCTCTACCACTAATGATTATTTCAAGGGACATTCATCGGTATTGTTCCAATGGATTTTATGGAATTCACACCACTTTCTAGTGTTCTTCTTCATATTCCCATTACCCTTATTTTTCTGTGGCTTGGACTGGTTGTCTTTAGGTTGACTATTCTGTGATTTAGGGATGCCTTTACCATACTTTGGTTGTTGTGGATTTGTAGACCTGAACTCTCTCTTATTCTACTGCTTAAATTTATGTTTGATTTTGACAACATATTGATAAGTGGATCCCAATGATGAGATGTTAAGAAACCCCATTTCAATTTATATGTACCTGTGTAGAGCCCCATGGTATTTTAGAATCAGATGTCACTCGAAGTCTTTGATACCCATCTTAGTGTGCAAGGTATGGAAGGTATTTGTGAACTTCGACATTGTTTGACCCCTCTCTTGACATAGTGTGGTCCATCTCATGTATTGTCTTCATAGTTTCCTACAAGGTAATATTGTTCCTTGATGGAAACCATAAAAAAATCCCAAGTGGGTTCAACCTCTAACATTCCAGACTCCTCATTGAACAATCTATGGTGAGTGACTCCCTCTGATTCCTTGACCTCTCTCTTTGCATGCATGCCCCCCTCTCTTGGAGATGCCTCGGGCCCCCCCGATCCCTCTCTCTTTGTCTTCGCCAAATATGCTACAACCTTCACTTCCATCATCACCTCGCTTCCCAATAAAAGCAAACAAACCCCTCCAAAGTTTTTGAAAAAGTTGGATCAGATCCCTTCGGTTCAGATCCAAGGAATCTCCAGAACCCTTGCCCTCAAATTTACAGAAAATGCACTCATCGAAAAATTTATGGGAATCTGGCCTTCTCCATGGGCTATGACGATCTGGATTGACAAGAACTAGAAACCCCATTTGAAAGGAAATCTCTCGCATTTCCTCTGTGGAAGAGGTTTCTTTTCTTTTCTCTTCGAAGATAAATCAGATAGCGATATCATCTTCAGAAGCATACCATATTTTATGGGCTCCATAGGTATGTATCTCAATAGCTGGACCCCATATTTTAACCTCGAGAATGATATTCCTAATGCAATACCAGTTTGGGTTCGCCTCCCCTTCCTTCCTTTGCATTGCTGGAACAATGAAACTATTCGATCTATAGGAAATACACTTGGGAAGTTCATAGATCGAGTATAACCTAAAGATGGCCTTCAAGCCTGTGCACACATTTGTGTAGAAGTGAATCTAGAAAAAGGCCTACCTAAAGATATTAATCTCACACTGGATAAATGGAATTTCCTGAAACAAGTCAATTACGAACAACCGCCCTTCAAATGAAAAATCTATCACAATTATGGCCATTTTGTGAAACACTGTCCTAATTCCCCTCCTAAAAGCCCGACTGAAGAATTTGAACAGTGGAAAAAACCCAAAAGGAAAAAGAAATAGAGGCAGGACATGAATCCCAAAGTCATCCCCATGCCCCCCCTCCTAATACCTCACAAGATCCTGATTCTTCCAACCTGATCCCGACCCAAGAGCCACCTTGAGAGGATCCCCCCCCCTGCATCCTCAGATCGCCCCTCTGCCTTCCCCCGCTCTAATGCATCCTTCTGAGTCTCCGATCCCCCCCTCCACACCACCTTCACCCTCTCATCCACCTTCTCTTCCTGAGGATGATGACCCAGAACAAATCTCAGAAGAAAAATCTGATTCTGATACACATGCTTCCCCCATCAGAAAAGTTGGAAGGAAGTCAAACCTGCACAAAAGGGAAGCTTCAGCCAGGAAGGAAATTGAACTTGGGAAGCAAACAACTTTGGATCAACATGACAGGAAAGAAACAAGGCATACCAAGAATCAGAGCAGACCCAAACCCCATAAAGGGGGAAACCCTAAGCCTTCTAAATGATAAAAGTGTTCTCTTGGAATTGCAGAGGACCAGGGAGCCGAGACAAGCTCTCGTTAATACACGATCTAATTAAAGAAGAAAACCCACAAGTCCTCCTGCTCCAGGAGACAAAAATGAAGGATACTGATATGCTTTAGGATAGTAGTTACATATGGCGAACATGCAAAGGTGTAGTGGTCAGTGCAAGAGGAGCCTCGGGAGGAATATGCACCCTATGGAATCCTAATATCTTCTCTCTCCAATCCTGGCAGTCTACAATTCAATGGCATAAAACTTCACTTCTCCATCTACCAACAGGTAATACTTTGTCTTTTATCAATGTTTATATGCCTGCAATCTATCATGAAAAAATTGATTGTTGGTCCTCCCTTCAAAACCCTCAAGATAGTCTTGACCTCAAAGATCTCATAATAGATAGAGACCTCAATACTACCCTCCAACATAAAGAAAAAAGAGGGTTATTGAGTACGAGACCCCACTCATGATCATCTCGAGGATCTTATATCCTCCTTTCACCTTCTTGACATAAAGCCCTCTAACGACCGCTTCACTTGGTCAAACAAATGGCTTGGACCGGGGCACATGACTGCTCGTCTGGATCAGTTTCTCTTAAGCAACTCCTTCCTTGACGATTCCTTTCTACCCTACTCTCACATTCTACCTTGGACTGGTTCTGATCACAGACCTATCACCCTTACCCTTCCCCCCCCTGATAATCTTGGCCCCATCCCCTTCAGATTCAACCCCCTGTGGATTTTAGATCCTTGCTTTTTTTATACTGTCTCAGATGCCTAGAACTGTTGGATATAAGGCTCTCCAAACAACATTTGGGAACATAAATTAAAAAGAGTCAAGAAGACCCTAAAACACTGGGTGAATAGCAACAAAGAAAAAGATCAAGAAGCAAAAAACAGGAAAATTAAGTAAATGGAAGAAAACATATCAGTAATGGAAGAGGGACCTACCACACACTCTCTTCTTCTCAAAGAGCAACAAGAATTCATTGAATATAAAAAAATCTTGCATGAGGAAGAGGAAACTTGGAGGCTCAAATCTCAGAGTCTCAGGCTAAATTCAGGAGATAGAAACACAAGATTATTTCAGAGACAAACCAAAGCTAGACTCTGGAGGAACAAAGTGAAGGAAATCACAAAATAAGATGGCACAAAAACTGATGACTTCCACCAAATACAAGTAGAAGACAAACTTCATTTTGAACGACTTCTAACTAAGGATGACATTGCAGACCTCAACATCTAAGAAGATCTGCTGCTAAACATCCCAAATGTTGTCAATCAGGAGGATAACACCAAGATAAATCAAGAAGTTACAAAAAATAACTCCATGAGGCTTTGTTCCAGCTTCACCCAAGCAAAGCTTCTGGACCAGATGGCTTCAACACACATTTTTATCAAAATTGATGGCATATAATTAAAAGAGATATCCTAAGGATGATACAGTATGTTTAGAAATCCACAAAGCTGGGGGGTAGTACAAATTCCACTTTTTTGTCCCTTATTCCAAAGGATTCTAACCCTTCCTCCTTCTCCAGATTTAGACCCATTTCCTTATGAAATGTCCCTTATAATATCATTACTAAAGTCATAGCCAATAGAATCAAGCCTCTCCTGCATAAGCTCATCTCTCCAAACCAAAGTGGCTTTGTCAAAAAAAGACAAATGATTGACAACATCATATTGGTTCAAGAAGCCATACACTCCAGCAGGGACTGAGGAGACCAAGGAATGATTATCAAAATTGATATGGCCATCGGTTTTGATAGGGTAAGGCACACCTTTTTGTTTGCAGTTCTGAAGAAATTTGGTTTTAGCTCTGATTTCATAGCTTGGGTCTCAGCTTGTATCTCCTCACCTTGGATAGCCCCACTGATCAATGGACGCCTAACAAGCTTCTTCAAAATCTCCAGAGGGCTAAGGCACGACTGTCCACTTTCCCCCCTCCTCTACATAATCATGTCTGAAACCCTTGGTAGGCAATTGGAAAAGGATCGAACCTCTAAAGCCATTCCCGACATCAAAATAGCTTGAGGGGCAAAAAGAATAAATCACTCTCAATTTGCTGTTGACACTAATATCCTCATTGGAGGTGCCTCCATTTTCATGGCCAAGAGATTCAAAACTGCTCTGGAAAACTTCACCCAAGCCCCGGGAGGTCTCATAAATAACGCTAAATCCAATGTCTATGCTTGGAACACTCCTCTAAGAACTGCTCACCTAATAGAAAACATATTTTTCTTTCCTCTTATTGAAAAATGGCAAACCTTCAGATACCTTGGCATTCCAATTTGTCTCAAATCTCTTCCAAACTTAGCCTGGAATCAAATTCTTGAAAATCTCAAAAAAAAGTTGGATCATTGGGGAGCCTTTTGGCTCAATTTGGAAGGACGTATTGTGTTAATAAAATCAGTTCTTTCTGCTCTTCCCATTTTTCAATTCTCCTCTCTTCTCGCTCCTCAGAAGGTTAAATCTTCAATCTCCAGTCTCCTTTGACGCTTTCTCTAGGAAGGAGGGAAAACAAACAAGAAAATATTCCATTTAATAAAGTGGGATATTGTAAATCACCCCAAGGAAAATAGAGGTATGGGCATCAAAGATCCTGACCTTTCCAACTTGGCAATGGGAGAAAAAATTCTCTGGAATCTTGTTTTGAGAAGGAATGATTGGTGGAAGCAAATCCTAAAAAAAAAATATCTAGTTGGGGATAGGATCAGATGTTTATATCAACACCACTCCCTGAACAGTGGTTCACCAATAGTAAAGCTTCTTTCTGCCTCCATCCCTCTCATACAAAGCTAACTCACCTGGGTTCCTGGAAATGGTCGAAAGATTCTCATAGGGGCATATAGCATCATGGGTAAGCAACCTCTCTGGCAGCATATGCATCTACGACCACTCATAAATTGGCTTGACATGCAAGGCAAGAGGCATATCTCAGATATTTCCTTCTGGAACGCAGACACAAGAGATTGGATAGGATGGAATTTACAAAATATTCCAAGCAATCTCCAAGATGCAGTGCTTCAAATACAAACTCTATTAAAAGGATGTGCCCCCATACATACCACCCTAAAATATCAAAGAGGATGGGGGAATGGAAATTACTCTGTTAAGCAAGGCTATTCACAACTCCTCTCTGGAAAGATCCTCCTGGTAGCTTCATGAAGACACTGAGTACCTATGCTGTTGCAATAAACAAGAGACCCACATTCTCTATTTTGATGGAGCCTCTAAAGGAAACCTCGGGGTGGCAGGAGCGGGAGGGGTCATCATATGTCCACGAGGAAATCAAGTGCTCTCTTTTCATTGGAACCTGGGAATCGCTACAAATAATCAAGCGAAATCCTATGCTCTGTATCGAGGTATTCATCTCGCCAAAAGCATGAACATACACTCCCTTCCGGTGATTGGGGACTCCAATATAATCATAGGACATGTATGCAAAGTGTCCCACCCCCCAAATCTCCACTTAAAATCCATTCTCCAAAGAATTTTGACAACTCTCAAGCTCTTCCACAATATCTCCCTTTTCCATGTCCTCCGACAAAATAATCCTCTAGCCAATGCTAAAGAAAACTTGGCAATTGATCTGGAGCAAGGCTCGTTAGTGGTTAACGGACTTACTCTCTACACGCCCATTCCATGAATTTAGACTTCTGGCAATCAAATCCTCTATCCACTCAGCACATCATCTAGGCCACGTTGGAAAAATGGGCCACGGTCGGGGTTATTTGTCCTTCTGGTTTCAAAGCACTTCCTTTGACACCTAACTACCCTCCCCCTCATCTCATCACGTGGCTTTGTAGCCCCCTCCACCTGCCCCACCTTACCTCTCGATACCTTGGCACCCACTCCCTCACCTCAGCACGTGTTCTGTGGCACCTTATCTACCCCTCCTCTGACTTGGGAAGTCTTTTCGATGTACCTTGGAAAAATCCAGTGTGTGGAAGCAAATACTGGAGCGAGGTGAACCTATTAAACATGACGTTCAAAGCATTCTGTGCATTAAGTTCAGGCGAGGTGAAGGATCCCAACATCAGAAGTGATCATAGCTGCAATTTGTGGAAAATCCTGGGAATTTGGTTAAGTTCCCCGGATCAATCAAGGATGATGGAGAATATTATAATAGAAGCAGCTCATCTTGCTAGAATTCTCATCCCTATGAAGAATAGAGCTGCGTCGACTCCTCATAAGCGCACTGATACCTATGTATTCCAGCCAGATAGAGCAAGTAATTTAGGCAAGATGAACATGAAACCATCGAGAATGGTTTTAGTGGAAGATAATGATGAGCTGGTAAGCACAGTCCAGACTCTCCAATTGTAGCTCAGGGCTCTCTCTACACAAGTTTTATCCATCACCGAGATTACCATCCAACACAGGAGTGAACAAAAAAGAAACAAGGATGAGTGTGAAGCTCTAAGACAATAGATAGAGGCACTCCAATTGGTGGCTGGACCCGTGTCGCCCACACCCTCCCCGAACACTTTCATCTCTAATGAGGCCTCCTTGCTAGGACCATGCCCGCGACTGGACCTCAACCTGCGGCCTCCAACAGAGGCATACTTCCTTGCACCAAACCATACCAAAATTTAAGTGTATGCAGTGTTTTTTTATGCTATTACTAGGATCTTTTTGCATGGTTTTCACCATAGCAACTCAAATAGGCTTTAGCATTTTAGTAAGCACTATCCCTGCTCTTCATTTCCTTCTTGGATAATTCAGGGGAGTAAATTTTGAATTTTGCAACTTTTGTAACACAGACGATGTACTCTTCCTGCGTTTCTTCACAGTTTTTTAATATATTTTTTCCCAATATCTGTTAAAAAAAAACATTCCAAACTCCTCTGTGGAGTTTTTCTCATAGTAAGTTTCCAAACAATATTTGACATGGGGGATAGTCTTAAGGAGCACAAAGGTGATATTTTATCTATTGGAAAAATTGTGGACATAGAAATAAACTTCTAGAAGATTTAACCACTTTTCCAAAGCATCCACATCTATCTAACCTTCAAACACGGGAATGTAAAAAATAATTTGTACATTGAAAGGGGCGGTGCTTCAAAAGTGGTTGCTTGATGAAGACACATCTACCATTGTCGAAAATCATCGAAGGATTTGGGAAAATTTCTCCATCATTTCACCCTTTGTCGCATGAGGGATTCCTCAAGAAACAAATGAATAGAATATTCTGTTCTCTTGTCTCTCTTTTCTTCCTCCATGGGAGGTCGGTTGGGCTAGCAAGAGTAGTTTTCCTCAAGAGAAACTATCTTGAGACCTAACTCTCTATACCTCGACCTCATCGGGGACATGCACTAAGAAAAAAACAAGGATCAACATGCTCTGATACCATTGATCCATATTATTTTGAGAACGAAATGAAGGTGGGGATATAATAATGAAATACACATAAATATTACAAGAAATAGAGAGATACAATAATACATCATTTCTATTAATGAGAGAAATGTACATAAACTGTAAAAATACAGAGTGAATGAACTCGCTAGAATGGTGGCAGCTTATCTCTAAGAATAGATGTGACATATACGTTCATTCGTAAGAAGATAATATTTAAAATGAGGATCCAAATATATTTTTAACTTAAATAAAATCCAAAACCCTAACCCTGGAAGATGAAACACCAAAAGGTTTGCGGGCCCCGATGGGGGTCGTTGATACGTCAACTTCCCGAGGGCATAATTTTTTTATACGATCTATGTTTAGGGCACATGATAGCTCATTGGAAAGGTCTAATTGAGAAGAACACATTCCTATTGTGTAGAATAAAGAACCTTTGGCTATTGGATAGGCCCCCAAATGTCAAAAAAACATCGTTTAGGGCCTCAAAACGACCCCATAAGTTTGGGAGCCGAAAAACTATAAAAAAAATTCCAAGGTGGAAAACTATATTTTGAGCTAGTAGAATAGGTGGGTGGCCACCGATATCCACTTGGATAAATTATGGATCAATCAAGTGCTAAGCCACATATCAATGTAGTCATTAATATTGAGGAGAATATGATCTGTTGGATCACTCTATGTTAGGAACATATTGTGACCGTCGAATTACCTAACTACAAATGCATACTAATTCATATCGAAGAAATAAACTAATAAACACACTTTTACCTAACGACACATTATACCAAGTTGATCTTAACTAACTCCTAAGTGTCTAAATATCCTAATATCCCCCATTAAGAACAACTTGGGATAGGATTGAAGGATTTACAAAGATGACACAATAGGAGAAGGAAGGAGGAATTAGAGATGATCCCCTCTTAACAAAAACTTCTCGAACTCCTAACATAGATCACAGTTTGAAAAAAATCCCTTCTATAAGAGACTTTGTGAAAAAATTTGCAACTTGATCTTCTGTAGGGTAGAATATCACTTCAATAACTCGATCGTGAATGAGCTTTCTGATGAAGTGCATGTGTAAGTCGATGTGTTTTCTATGTTGATGTTGAACTAGATCTTTGGAGAGCTTGATGGAACTCTGATTTCCATTTCAAAGTCTAGTTAGATGATATTGTTGGAATCCAAACTCTGAAAGGATTTGTCGAACCCACAAGTCTTCTTGACTTGCATTAACCACTGCTCAATACTCTGATTCTACTGAAAAAAGAGAAATAACATGTTGTTTCTTACAGGCCCAAGTGACAGGTCTTGAACTAAGGATAAAAACATAACCTGTAGTAGACTTCTGATCATTAGGGTCACCGGACCAATCTGAATCAGTGAAACCAACCAATAAAGGAATCCCCCCTAAACTGTAATGTATCTTGAACTGAACTGTACCCCAGACATACCAAAGTATAATTTTAGCTTCTTTCCAATGGATTTCATGGTGTGTTTGTGTATACCAGGAAACAAGACCAACATCAAAGAAAATATAAAGACATGTATGAGTCAAGTATAAGAGGCTACCAACTAATTGATGGTACAAAGTGGCATCAACTTCAGGAGAAGTAGAGGTGATAGCAATCTTGACTCTAGACTGGAAGGGATAAGGGGATGGTTTACAATATTCCATGTGAAAGTGATGAAGAAGGTCACAAGAATCATTAGAATAGGAAAGAAAAATTCCTTCCTTGGTTTCCAAAACTTGGAGGCTGAGGAAATAGTGCAAAAATCCTAAGTCTATCCATTCAAATTTCTTCTTAAGGATGTGTTACGAGGGAAATATCTCTATGGCATGGGGTAAACCACAACAGATGGAAATGACTGTAGAAATCAAATCTAATCCTAGTTATGCTATATAAACAAATATTCTAAGTAGACAAGATAAAGATCCTACCTCATCTATATGTTCGATGAAATCGACCGTTGAGTACTTGACCCAAAGCAATACACCTGCAACGTGTCCTCAACAAACAAGAAACGTAAGCATACAATGATAATTTATAAAGTTAGCACATTCAATAGCATAATCCATCCATATTCATAACAAATATGCCCATGGAATAAAAATTCAAATATTTTCAAGACATTAATTGGACGAGAAAAGACTATTTCTATTAAAATGTAATCAACATAAGTGAATGAATTACAAACTTTTGTGTCGACATGGTATAGAACTGAGAAACTAAGTCCCTTCCAGTTGGGCCTCCACTACTTCAATCCTCCACCGAAGGCAAGCTCATATAAGAGAAATAATGAGGTTCTCAATCA
This sequence comes from Picea engelmannii, assembly GCA_009831015.1. Classification (NCBI taxonomy): domain Eukaryota; kingdom Viridiplantae; phylum Streptophyta; class Pinopsida; order Pinales; family Pinaceae; genus Picea; species Picea engelmannii. The sequence goes on along the minus strand of ML788269.1, from coordinate 703,252 downwards.
GGTAGGGAAGAGGTTGGGGGTTGAACAATGAGTTTAGACTTAAAAGGACAAAGGGATGCAAACTCAATGTGAAGTGAATAATTTCTCTAGAGTAACTTTTCTCTCAAAGTTCAATTCTTATCCTCTTTTCCATACCTCATATATGGCTCATTTATAGCCTTCATATGGAACTGAAGGGCCGAGTCGGAACATTTCTAGTATATGGAAGGTCAAGGATCATGGATCCTATGACGTGACATGGAAACCCGTCACTATTTTTTAATTTTGGGCACAAAACCTGATGTATGTGGGCTATAATGGTGCATCCTGCATACACTCATGTTGTATAATAGTTAGGGCACATATATGTGGAAAAATATTGTTTTTATCTATGGGATTTGCAAAAAGGGACTTGAAGTCTGCATAGGGAAATGGAAAAAGGCCTTCTAAGAAAATTTGCATAAGGTGAGGCAAATCTTTCTATAACAGATGACCCCTAATGTGTGAGGTCAGAGGAATATCTACGATGGCTGAAATACATTATAATGCCCAGAAGTGGAGTAATGGAGACTCATCTAGAAGAAATAGTTGCTCATGAGAATATTACAATATGTACTGACTTTGCGCACATGACTGCCAATTTGAATTACACTGCAGATCCATGTGAAAATATACCAAACAGTTGTTCATGGCCACGAATAAGCAATAAAAAGGTGGCTATATGAAAAAGGCTGTCATAGTCACGAACAAGGCCCAGTAAAACCAACATCAAAATCAATCTGAAGATATCTGTATACAATGGAGTACAATCCGATCTCCCATGATCACTGAAGTCACATAGGTACTGGTCCAATGAAAGATAACTTAGGAAAGCTACGACTATGAACTGATGTCTTCAAGTATTCTACACGATCCAACAAAGGTGAAAGTCTACATCGTGTGAATAAAGGAGTGGAGGTCGAACACAATGATACTTCGTTTGATTACCAGTCATTAAGGTATACTGTTAACAAACCTGAGACAACCTACTGATAATGAAACTAGGTGTCAAGGCACCAAGTACATTCTTACAAGTGTGAATAAATGTGTCGAGGTCGAACACTTGAAGAATCCATCGATGAAGAGACATTGATGTATTCCCAACCTTTGATGGCAGGAGAACCTGCCACTAATGATTGCAAGACTCTAGGTACTCATAGGAATCTAGGTCTCGTTTCCAAAATAGATGGGATGAATTTGATGGAAGGAGACCCATTGAAAGGAGAGAATTGAGGTATCTCTCATCATTCAACATGAGGTACAAAGCAGGAGCTTGATTATTTGGAAAAAATCAGAGGAAGAACATGTTCATGAACCAACGACCTTATGCGTATTTTGCGTGTGCTAGATGCAAGAGGTACACAAAAAAGACCCTTTGAATAGTAGCCAATAAGGAAAAATGTTGACAAAGGAGAGGAAACCACCAATAGGGATAATGGAATCCAATACACTACACGAATCCCAATGTGTGAATATATTTCTTATTGTCGAACACAAGGGAAACCCCCTAGTCGGCGACCAATGATGAAATCTCGACTGTTGGGTCTAAGGTTACCTAACAATGATAAAAGTAGGACCATGGTGCACGATAGGACTACAACTTCATGTAATTATGAGACATACTGAGGGTATGGACGACATGCAAAGTAAAGAGTTCTAAGGAATGGCTGACACAGGTTGATAGACATCCTTTGAACAAGAGCATGAGACATATGGAAGACTTTAGCAACATAGACTCAATGATGAAACTTTGTGATGCAGGAGACACCAATCAAACTCTCCATAGGGACTGGAAGAGTAACCAGTTGGGGGAGTAAACTCTAAGTAATGAGCTTAGCTTCCTAAGGTCATGCTAAACCTAAAATTTTGATGACACGTGGACTCAAAATTTTTGTGATATGTTCAAAGGTGACATGACTATTGCCAATATAAGATAATATCCTTTTCCTGCCCATCGTTTTTTCTTTTTTCATAGTCAAATGAATGCTGTGATACAAAGGAGGAAACGAGTGTCGCAAGTAAAAAACTAGTTCCAACAGTGGAACATACCTATGCTCAATGAAAGGAGGTGCATGCATGATATGGACACTCGGGGGAATGTTTCCTCTTGGGTATAGGGTGCCAATCTGCAAATGATATAAACAAGGCTCTGCTTGGCTGATGATGCAAACTGCTGAGGTGATAGGTTTATAATGCGAAAGCGAGAACCAACAACAGGCTCAATACTGCAATCAAGAGAATAAGATGCAATTACAACTTATCACAAAAAAATGTCCTTTTTCATAATCTTAGTCTACTTGGTTTGAAGAAAGGGTAAACTTACACCAAATAGATGCCCTTTCAAATCCAATTTATGAGTGTGAAAGAGACAAGTTCACTCGACAATATTTTCGCTTTTTGAGAGAGTCAGAAAAGAGATTAAACTAGAATCGTTGGGAGTCTTGCTAGGTATAGGTCAACATGCTTATGAGTAAGAAACGAGGTTCAACTGTAAATTCATGTATTAACTATAATGGACTCTCGGTCCTACGGACAAAAATCTTTGCATGGGCACTGAATGGCGTAGAGGATATAACTAGGGTACCCATGTTTGGTAAGTCTCTACCATTTGATAATGACACTTCTAGTTGTAGAAAGAAGGTTCCATGTCCCTACTAAATGGGTTCATACCTAAGGCATATGAGCAAAATTCATAGGATGATGCAAATGTGCATAATGGATTGATGACCTATCCTATATGTTGGTTGAAAAATGCATGGCCAAAGTTACGAACAAGCGACATGGCGCTAAAAACCGCAAGAATCCCTGGATAAAACCACCAAAACCAACTCCATCCACTATTTTATTAGTCCATCAGGCCAAAATATTAGAAAAAACTATGCAAAGTGGGTAAAAGTTTTCTATAAATAGTAAAAAAAAAACAAATTTACTATACATTTGTATTTTTTACCCAAATAGTACATTTTGGACCAAATTGCCTAATCCAGGTGGATATCGGTGGCCACCCATCTTTTCCAACTGGCTCAAAATAGTTTTCTGGAAATTTACTATTTTTAGCGATTTTTCGGGTCTTGAACTTCCAGAACCGTTTTGAGGGCCTAAACGACGTTTTTTGGGAAAACAAGGAGCAACATGAAGGTTTCTTTGATCTTGCTCACAGTAAAATTATAGTCCTTAGATAGATCTTTCTAAAAAGGTATCGAGCGACCCAAACAGAGATTGTATGCAAAAGTTACGCCCCCGGGATGTTGACGTATCAACTACCTCCATCGGGGCCCGCAAACCTTTTGGATTTTCATCTTTCGGGGTTAGGGTTTTGGATTTTTATTATGTTAAAAAGGCCCTTATATCCTCATTGTAATAATAATCTTCTTACGGATGCGAGTATCCATCACATCTCTTCTTAGAGATAAGCTGCCACCATTCTAGCGAGTCTTTCACTCTGTGTTTTACAGTCTTTGTACATTTTCGCTCACTAATAGAAAATTGTGTATTACTGTATCTCTGTGTTTATGGTTGCATATCTAATACATTTCTATTATATTATTGGATATCTACGATATCTCTGTGCAATTATTTATTATATCTCTGCTCTCATTTTGTTTCAAAAATAATCCAGATCAGTGGTATCAGAGCAGGCTGCTCTTGATCGTTTTTCAGTGCATGTCCCCGACGAGGTCCAAGTATAGCAAGTTGGGTCTTGAGCTTCTCTCTCTTGAATACAATTGCTCTCAGACGCCCAATAAATCCTCCACAATGGAAGAAAATAAAAAAACGGAGCAGACGATCCTATCAATCTGTTGCTTGAGCAAGCTGTCACGTGACAGAGGGATGAAATGATGGAGAATTTTCCCACATCCGTCAATGCTTGTCGATAGAAAAAGGCACATCTTCATCAACCGACCACTTTGGAGGCACCTCACCTTTCAAGGTACAAGTTAATTTTGATATTCCTATATTTGAAGGACAGATAGATGCATAAGACCTAGACAAATGGTTAAACCTGCTAGAAGGTTATTTCTCTGTTCACAATTTTTCCTACAGAGAAAAGATCACCTTCACACTCCTTAAATCTCTCCCCCATGTCAAACATTGGAGGGAAACTTACTGGGGTCAAATTTCCACAGAGGATTCTGGAATATATGGGGCCGAGCCCACTTGGGATTTTTGTGTGGATGCGGTAAATGAACAATATTACCCTGTTGGTAACTATGAGGACCAATACATGAGATGGACCACATTGCAGCAAGAGAGGGGCCAAGAAGTTCTAGAGTTCACCAATACCTTCCATACCTTGTGCACCAATCTGGGTATCAAACACTCTGAGTGACATCTGGTTCTGAAATAATGTGGGGCTCTACACAGATACATCCAAACTGAAATGGATTTTCTGGAAATCTCATCTCTCGGTTCTGCTTATCGATATTCTGTTAAAATTGAGCAGAAGTTTAAACACTGGAACAAATAGGATTTTGGATCTGCAAATCTGCAACAACCAAAGTATGAGAAAGACGACCCTAACAAAAATATTCTTGAAAACCATTCTAAGCCACAGGAAAAGAAGGGTCACGGGAAGACAAAGAAGGACATCGGAAAATGGTTCGATTTCCACAAAATCCCCTGGCACAAGATCGAGGAATGTCGCTCAAAATAGTCATTGGTGGCTGAGATAAAAGACAAGGAGTGAAACCTTGATTCAGAATATGATTCTGAAAATACTGGTAAAAGATAGATCATCGACGCAGACCCCACTGCTATTGTCATGACCACAAGAATTCAACCAGAAGAACCAACAGATCCTGAAGAGGGGGATCACCTTTTTTATTCATAGATGTGGGTGAAGGGGACCTTGTTGCATTTTATTGTTGATAGTGGAAGCCAAAAGAACCTCATCTCAAAATAGGTCATCAAACAATTGGGATTGTCAAAAACACCACACCCACAACCATACAACATCGGGTGGCTTCGCCAAGGAAGAGATCTTCGTGTCAACTAGCAGTGCCAATTGTCATACGACATCCAACCCTTCAAGGATGAGGTATTATGTGATGTTGACCCACTGGATGTCTGTGATGTTCTCTTCGGCTAGCCATATATATGGAGGCGCCGTGATGTTTATGAGTCTCAAACCCACAATGTCATTATTTATTTGGAGGGTCATCTCTAAAGAATACCATAGGTAGCTCCGACTAGTGTTCCACCTAAACAGTGCCGCAAGGTAGTATCTCATACTGCAAAATTCAGTGTCTTCACAATCTGTTCAAAAGGGGAACATAAGGACACTACAACCACTACAACCTTGTCCCAAGCACCTTCTATCCAATAGAAGCAGGTTGACAAGGTTGCAAAAAAGTGAAAAGATTCCTTTTGCACGTCGTCCTCTCATGTATCTCGACTTGTTGAACAACCTCAACCTCAACAGGTTCATGACAAACTTCCACAAACTGAGCAACGCGATGTCTCCAACAAGGCAAGCAACTCACTAAGATTTAGATTCAACAAACACTTTTTCCTCTCCCTCGGGCACTCAATGCAATGGATACCATTTCTTCCTGAGGAGGGAGGATTGATCCAGGTGGATATCGGTGGCCACACACCTTTTCCAACTGGCTCAAAACAATTTTCTGGCAATTTTGGTAATTTACTATTTTTAGCAGTTTTTCGGGTCCTGAACTTATGGAACCATTTTGAGGCCCTAAACGAAGTAAAAAATTATAGTGCTCAGATATATCTTTCTAACGAGGTATCGAGCACCCCAAACAGAGATCGTATGAAAAAGTTACACCCACGAGAAGTTGACGTATCAACTACCTCCATTGGGGCCCGCAAACCTTTTGGATTTTCATCTTTCGGGGTTAAGGTTTTGGATTTTCCTTATGTTAAAAAGGCCCTTAGAGCCTCATTGTAATAATAATATTCTTATGGATGTGAGTAGCTGTCATATCTCTTCTTAGAGATAAGTTGCCACCATTCTAGCGAGTCTTTCACTCTGTATTTTACAGTCTTTGTACATTTTCACTCATTAATAGAAAATTGTGTATTACTGTATCTCTGTGTTTATGGTTGCATCTTTGATATAGTTTTGTTATATTATTGGATATCCACGATATCTTTGTGTAATTATTTATTATATCTCCACTCTCATTTCATGTCAAAAATAATCTGGATCATTTCCCTCGAATTTCAACTGTTGATAGCGAAGGATACGAGTGATGAAATTGACAATCATTTAGACTAGGTGATTCATCTTGCTCCTCTGTTTATTTCTAGTGGATTAAAATTTGCAATTATTTCTCCTTTTTTGAGCATTTTAGGGCGTTACTTAGAAACTAGGGTATACACGGGCTATAGATCACCGGGTCGCATATACACATACCTATATGTGATTGTTTGCAAAACAACTAACGTATAAGAATCCCTATATGCGACAGTGTAAAATGTAGCTCGCGTACATGTTTGAATCTTGCAGGATGGTGCTAGAGTGGAGACAAAGAGAGCATGAAGAGGTGGATGTTGCAGTGGAGAGAGATCCAAGGGCCCATATGGATTTAAAAATATGTGGGATATACAAGTTTTGGGCTCTCAAAGGTATTAGGGATCAAGTGAGATTGCTTCAACTTCTAGTGAACTACCGGGATTCGAATACTGAGACCTTCAACCTTGATGGAAAACCATTGAGGATTGAAGTTGAGGACATATACTTCTTGGCAGTATTATCGCGTCAGGGTGAGGTGGTCAACCTCAAATCCCAAGGATCTGGGAGTGGTATGGACATAGAGGATTACATAGCCACTCATTGCATTGCAGGGACCAAGAAGGTAGGAAGCCAAATCTCGATCAGAGCAATTAGCAATCTAAGTCTCAATATTTTTTTCCTAGTGTTGACATGGATCACAAGGTTGACCTCTTTGCACCAAGCATTGAGGCCACTTATGTTCTATTTAGTGGATTTATTGCAACCCATGGTTTACGACTGGTGCACCTCATTATTGGCCAACATGAAGAGCCAACTAACAAACTGCAAACTGGGTAGAAAGAGGAACTTCCAGTTCACATCTATCCTATGTAGCTTTTTCTTTGAGTGGGTTCCAGGCTTGGGCCCTAGAGTTGATATTGTTTCGCATGGACCTCACGATCCAACCATGGCATGGTGGACTAAGGTGATGAGGCGACAAAGAGGTAATAGGGTCCAAAAACCCTACAACGACGAGTTCTTCTTTTGGTGGAGTCAGTAGGTGATGGCTCTGGAGGACTACCCTTATGCAGGGATTGACTTCGGAGGAGATATGGACATGTCGTTACCACCAAGTTCTGCCTATGGAGATATAGGTATGCCAAAGTTTTTGAATATTTCATTTTTTTGTATAAGAAAACAAAAATATTTTTGGATGATGTCAAGTATTAACTAAACATGTATGTGACGTAGACATGGGTCCACGACGGCTGGATGGATTTCCACAACACCTAAAAAGGCACCGAGGGTATGATCCAGTGGGAGGGGACACTGATAGAGTGATTCAAAACGTGTAGGGCAACATGTCTCGTTTGACGCAGAGGATTCCCATGGTTCAGGTAGATGATCTACTAGAGGCAATGCAATGACAGGTGGTAGGTGTGCCCCGTGCTTGGGTACGACTCTTTCAATGTCTCGCAAATGCCATAGTATGCTATCATGACACACATCTGGTGCCACAGGCGTAGATGTCATGATGATTGTATGATCAGCCGTATATGTATTTTGAGGGTGTCAGCCCCAATTTTGTACTATAACATCACATTTTTTGGAGAGATGAAATATATAAAAACATTGATCTTTGACTTTACTTATATTACAATGTGTACATTGATGAAAGTGTTTTCTTTGATTTAATTATGTGACAAATTCCAATCTAAAACAAAATTAGCATATGCATTGGATACATATTTATAAATTCTAGGTATGTGATGATAAGTAATAAAATCAAAATGTTGTTCCAAAAGTTGTACTCATAATAATCATCAGAGTAGACTAGGGTCATGCACATGGTAACTATCGTTCAATTGACATAATACTAACTGGAGTCCAGGTGAACTTATAAAGAGTGAATACCATGTGAAATGGAATCGTGTAAAACTTTTATAACAATGCTATATTCGACCATATTATTCATGGATGGCCCTAGGAAAAATCCACCTGAAGACACCAGTAGACCCTCGGGTGAGTAAACAACCCAAGCGGCAGAAGCCAAGTTCCATGTATGACGACAGGCTCCATCTACAAATCCTAAGTAGATTGGAGACTCCATTGACATCTGCTAACCAAGGGAAAACTCGATAAACAAGTTGAAGATAAGAAAGATGGAAAATATATATACACTAAAACACATTAGTATACAAAGAGTTATGCCCAAGCTTGGGGTTCAAGCGTAATATATTTTCAAATAGAGACCATTCCTGGTCTCAACAAGCATTTTCCATTCATAATATTCTAATTCACAGGATCCTTTTTTATAAGGTATGTAAAACGATATAGGAATCATTCCACATGGGTTTGAAATTACCTATCGCTAGTGGTTCTTTGGATTGGTCGCATAGAAGGACCAAGACACCCTCAACATACTGTCAAGGATAGACAGACTTATCATATTGGACCTTGACACATCTTTTATTTTCTTCGATAGCCATGGAGGCATCTCGACACTACTCATATAGACTCTCTAGGTGTATGAGGCGTTGTTTAAAATCAGAAGTGTCAGGTAGGAGTGAAACTCCCAATCTAAGAGAAGAGATTTCACATTCAATAGGTAGGATCGACTCCACATCGTGCACTAACTAGAAAGGAGAAAAAATAGTGGAAGTATTAACTGAGGTTTGGTATGCCCAAAGTGTTGGATAAAGCATGATATGCCAGTCAAATTTTCTCTAGATGACATTTTTCTGCAAAATGGTCTTAAGAGACTTTTTCACGGGCTCTACTTGTCCATTTTCTTGGGGGTATTAAGGGGAATAATGACCATGTATAAACCCCAATTTGATGCTAATTCTTTCATCATTTCATTCTGAAAGTGACTACCATGATCAATGACAATCTCACTCAGGATTCCAAACCTGGATATAATTTGATTGAACACGAAGAAAGCAACAGTCTTACCATCGGATTTAACTATAGGAATGAAATTATCCCACTTAGTAAAGTAATATACGACCACAAAAATGTGTTGATTCCCCCCAACCGAAGTTAGGTTGAAATTCACAAAAATCCTCCCTCCACTTGGTGAAGGGACCGAAATTAACTAATATATGGAGAGGGGCTGGATGTGAGCACATATTCAGAGTGAAAACCTGGCAGGGGTGACACTTCTTAATCGCTTCGATGCAATCTTTAAAAACAAACGACCAAAAATAACCGGCTCGCAAAATTTTCTGGGTTGTCGCAATCAAAATAGATGACCACCACAAGCCCCACTATGGAATTCAATCAGAATAGAATCATCTTCTTTGTGAGTCAAGAAACAACGCAAGATACTTTCTACTCCTTGGTGATACAAAGCATCACCGATGATAAGGTAGTTCTTATCTTGGTATCGTATACGTTCTCGGTAATCTTTTGAGAGATGTTGAGGGAACTTCAAAGTTTGAATATAGACAACAATATCTCCATAACAAGGGTCTGACGACGAGACAAAGAAAATGTGTTCATACACAAATGAATCAACATTAATAAAATCCTCATCTAATCGAGGGAAGTCAGATATTAACTTTGCAAAAACTAGTGATTTCTTGGATTTCACAGAAGCAAAGTTGAGATCAAATTCTTATAAAATGACAATCCATTTATTGCATTTTCCCCCTATGATACGTCTAGTAAGGACGTATTGAAACGGATTGACATCAATAACCACAATAGTCTTGCAAAGCAATATATAGTGTCGTAATCATTGAACTACATGAATGAAAGCCAAAGCTAGCTTTTCAACATGAGAATATTTGAGTTCAGGGCCGACTAAGTTTTGACTAAGATAGTAAATGACGTTCTAACATAGATCGCCACCCTCTTGAACCAACACCATACCAATCGTCTCTTCATACGCGACGACATAAATCAAGTAATATCTACCGTAGTCCGGAGACTTCAGCAGAGGCATTGATACCAAGGATTTCTTCAAAGCATCGAAGGATTCTTGGGCTCACTCATCCCAGATAAAAGGAGTGTCCTTCTTTAATATATGCATGAAACCCTTAGTAATATTGGCATAGTTCACTCTAAACTATTGTAAAAAGTCATCTTTCCCCTGTAAACCTTGAAGTTGATGAATAATGCATGGGGGCAATCAAAGTATTTCCTCAACCTTTAATGGATCTACCATGATCCTAGTCTCAGAGACTAAAAATCCTAGAAGTCGACCTGACCTAATGCAAAAGATGAATTTATGAGGGTTCAAACGAATGCGATAATGGTGACATCTTTCAAAAACTAGCCGAAGGTGTTTATGGTGATCCACTCTCTTACGGGAGTGAGCAGTGAGATCGTCGAGATAGGCTTCGACTATATGCTTGAGATCGTGAAATGCAAAGGTCATAGCTCGTTGGAACGCTACTCTAACATTCTTAAGGCCGAAAGGCAACTTCTAGTATGATAATGTATCCTAAGGACAAATAAATTCCATCTTATGTTGGTCCTCGAGATTAATCTGAATTTGGTTATACCTTGAAAATCCATCCATAAAAGAAAAAATTTCGCTTCCCGCACATTCATTGAGAATATGATCAATGAAGGGTGCTGGGAAGTTGTCTTTGGGACATGATTTATTTAGGTCACAAAAATCCATGCAAACACAGATGGTTCCTTTCTTTTTATTCATAAGAACGTGGTTAGATACCCATTCAGTCAAGGGAACCGGGTAGATAAAGCTAGCGTTAAGAAATTTTTCTACCTCTGCCTTAATAGCAGGGGCCTTCCTAGGATTGACAACTGTAAGTCATTTTCGAACATGCTTAACATTCCGGTAGGTTTCAATCTCATGTTTTACATTTCGAGGGTCGATTTCTAGCATCTCTTCATATGACCAAACGAATACATCACGTAATTATTTGAAGAGCTTGGTGTAGATCAAAATTTCTTCCTGCGAACAATCCACACTGATGTATATATTTTAAACCTTGCTAGGAATACAAGAGATATCGATCGTGATGGTGGGATAGACACTCGCCATGTTTCCTTTGGAATAAATGTTGTGTGTATCAAGTGGAGCTACGATGTGACCGACTATCTCACTTAAGGTAGATCTAAAATCGTCTTATTTGATTACAGTAAGTTCTAGGAGAAAATAAGAGTGATGGTGCATATAATCCCATGGCCTGTTAGAACCATTCATGGCCTCTACGATAGCTTCATACAAAGGTAAAGTATCATCGAGGCAGTCATGCGAACAAGATGGTGAAGTGGCCCATACGGGCTCGAAAACATGATCCTCCTTGTCCATTTGCAAGGTAACAAGATCCAGATCGACGGAAGAGTCAAGAAAAACCTGATATGCTATATTTACTACCTATAGTGGCATGGCCATTCCAGTATGTGAATGACCTTCACAAGATGTAGTCAAGGAAGGTAGGGTCCAAGGATCATTAAAATACAAAGTGTGGAAAGGAACAAACCTCATTGACAAAGAAGACCTACTGGACATGGCGTATATATAATGAACTAGTGCCATGAAGTTGAAGGTACCCATAAGGGATAAATACATTTTGACATTGATATTCTCATTTGCCAGTTGAGAATTTTTGATCACGGGGGTCGACGGTCCAACCGATGCATTGGGGCTAGCATATGCAAAGGACAACTGGTCGATTGTCATGATCTTCCCATTGCGAGGAAAGAAAAGAGTACGAAAGACGGAAGATACGATTGCAGTCATAGCATAAGTCCAATTGTATCCTAGTAATAATTTATAGTTGAGGGGCCCATCAACCACCTCGACATCCACCTCTACTATATTCCCACCTAACTAGACCGGGAAGGCATGAAGAATACTGTGAGGGTAGAAGGAACGACCGTCAAAAGCAGTAAACATGGTCGGATATTGAGAGAGGGTCGGAGAGTCGAGGGCTTTCCAAAAAACCAGGGACATCATGCATGTTGCAGCGCCTTCATAAACAAAAATATGTTTGATGGTATACTTTGAGTAAACCACGTGGATTTGGAATGCCACATGGTAAGGAAAGCGAGGCTTCACATACGTGACATCAAACTTGATAACTTTAGAGCCACATGGATCTAGAGCTCCTAATGCAAATAACAAGGCATTCCTCTGTGAAGGACATGTCTAGAGTACCTCTAGAGCTGACATCGCACAAGGGGTTTGACCCAAATCCTCAACAATAGAGTAATTTTGGGCAGCTCTAGAATTAGGATTGTGGGTAGAGCGCTTGAGTAATCCTTTCAGAATACGAGGTAGGGGATATAGTTTTTCGATATGTAAATCTGTCTCCAGAGGAGGGGGAGACTCTAGAACAGGTACAGTCTATGAAGAATTGTAATCACGAGACCGAGTGACTACATTAACCTCAGATTTAACCATATTGATGCATAGACGGACACTGTCTTGCATCGGTGGGTTTTGAATCCTACTCATCATATTTTCGACATTCGAGGAGCTCAAGGCCATGTGATGATTATGTGGAAAAGGATTAGTCAACACAACGTGTGGTAGAGATAAAATCCTCGCAGCTTCTGCAAGTTTGGGGCATAAGTGGGTAAGGTGATCATCTGTACAAATCTTGTAGGGAAAATTCATCTTCTGCCTTTCTTTCTTTCCCTCACCAACATTATTATTCGACTTCTCATTATTACCATTGTCCTTAGGTTTATTACTATTATTCCCACTCTTACGATTGTTACCACGTCCTTTTTTTTTATTCCCTCCTGTTGCTGGTTACCATTCGAGTTAGTCGATGATTGAAAATAATGTACATCTGCCAAATGAGTGGGAGCGGAGGACACAAATGAAGCTGGCCCTCCTATAGATTGGTTTAGAGACAACTCTTTCAAATGTCTTGTCACAAAGTCTGCAGATTTCACATTGGAAGAACCTATAATGCCATCGACATGAGGCCCCAGGATTTTGTCTAGGGTCATAGTTTGACCTCGGTGTGTCTGGAAGAATATCATATAATATCCCATACTGAGCATATATAATATCTAACTGTTGGGCTTTAAAAATTGCTTCTTCCTTAGATGTAACCCCAAATGTAGAAACATACTTCAAAATATAAGGTTGTAGAGACTTAAAGAACCACTCTAGCAGGAATTATGGGGGTATGTAGGCCTTGATCAACCTCTTCTGTCTACGCCACTCTTGGATGTGATCCGAGATATGGGTGGATTTTTCCTGATGAAAGGCCGATAGAAGTTCTATGCTAGCATCGTAATGAACCGACAATTGGAATTAGTTGAGGAAGACCAAAACCATATGATTAAAGGTTTTGTATGTCCCCACTGGTAGCTCTATATACCATTTCACGCTGACCCTTGTGAGGGTGCGTTGAAACAATATTAAACAAATAGAATCATCGTTAAGGGAGTTCGAAGAGAACCAAAGGTGAAAAGTAGTGATGTGATCACTAGGATCCTCACCAGTCTTGCCTTCGAATTTCAGAATATCCAAAGGAAGCTTGGTGGGGATGAGGGGCCATGTCGGATCATGACACACTGGGTCATTAATTAATCTAGACAAGTCTAGAAGATTGAGTGTGGATAGAAAAGGGAGACGGGGTTGCAACATCTAGCCCCAAGCTCCCTGGAAATATTGTTGTTGGGGAATCACAACCCATCCAAGGTTCTGGTATGCACCATGGCCCTGTCCGGGATTGTAAGAATCTCCTCCAAACTAATTCATGGGGGGTTGGTTGGGAACCATTCTAGTAGGAATGTTATGATGAGGGTTATAAAAACTTCCCCCAACCGGAGTGGCTCTAGGTTGGGGGTTACCCAAGGTATGAAACTGACCTCCTCTAGGTGTGAATCCAGAGGATAAAGGTGGATTCGTCATGCCAAATGTGTTGGAAGGAATCAATACAGAGGAGGTAAGTGTAAAGGACAGACCGTAAGAAACAACTTGTCTGCCAGTTTGACCACTCCATCTAGGAGCATTAGGACCAGGATTAGAATCGAGGTGAAAAGGAGGGAGCCCTCCAACTGTAGGAGTCATTTGTGGGATATGAGCACCACCAAATGAAAATGGAGTATGTGGACGATCCATGCCCCCGATTCCAATACTAGTATTCAGATTAGAGTTTGGGATGGAGGATGGAAATTATGATGTGAAATTCGACATACCATAAGAAAAAGGGCTAGAGGCCGTAGGGATGGATTGATTAATATTATATCCTAGCGAGTGACAAAGGGACCCAAAAGGGTTCATGGCTATAGGTTGAGTATTCACAATAGGACGGACAAGAGTGATGATAGGAATCTGTGACACTACAACCATTTTGGTTGAAGGTGTCGAAGGAGTACCGCTAACTATAGTCGGTATGGGAGTTGAAGGGATCCCAATATATTTTTGAACCGATTCAATACTCATCCTTGTATGATCACAAGTCTGGTAAGTGGAGGTGTGTGTACCACGTTTGATAACTTTACACCTTTTAGAAGGCATAGACTCAAGATGTGGTGGTAATCATAACAAGTGATGAGACTTGCGAGGAAGATGGTTTGGCTCCATGATGAATCAAGACTTGAGATATAAAAACAAATCCTAAGGCCAAATAGTAATCAAAGAGCACACACAAAATAAAAAAAAGGCTAATATGCACACAAACATGATAAAGTGGTTGAAAGGGGCCTCCCTCCCTAAAGTAGGTATGCCTCTCCCAAGAGGGGCCAGAGACTCCCTCCAAAAGATCGGAGGTATCATAATCAGTTATAAGGGCCCTCATGGGCCTAACAACCAGTCAGTCAGATCCCCATGAAGAGGTATTCCTCCATAAAGGATGTGTGCTATCCGACCCTTATCTGACCCAGGGTACTTGCAGAATAACCCCTGCAAGTAACCTATGTGGTACCTATGTCAAGAAACTAAAAAACCACGTTATAACTGATGCTTAGGCGAATAGTCTTAAGTCAAGTCTACTGCATGGGCAAGGTAACAAAGATCGAAACCTCGAAATCATCGCCTCTCATAGAGGTAAAGGTACTAGAAAGATCCCCACATACGAATAGATCCCAGAAATATAGCAGATGCTAAGAAGGTATTGGGGGGATATCCCCTCAACCAACCTCACACAACCTTGTTCTTAACTCCGGTGTAAGCAGAGCCTCCTGATGTCACCAATTATACAACATATTTCACCACTCCCTTAGTGAGACACATATGTTGATTTAATAGCCTTGGAGAAGTTTACTCACAAAATCCTATTCCAAGGCTCTAAATCCTAAGCTATTTTGTGCACCCTAGAAAATAAAATCACTTCTAATCAATTTTAAATTATCAATGTTTCTTTTAGTGGCCTTGCTTACTCAAAAAGGTACGGTAGTGAAATTGATGATGTTATGATTCAACAAGTAAAATAAATGAATGCAAATAACATGCAAAGTCGTAACTTCAATTCCCAATAAATGATAAGCTTTTCAATATGCAATTTTCAATTTAATTCTGCAATTTAGAATAAAATGCAATCTTTCTATACATGTACTAAGATCAACGATAAGAACCCAAAATATCAAATGCCAATAATGCAAAATGCTTAATATTTTTGTAATTTCAATATAAAAGAATGAAAATGCAAGACTGAACAACAACTTGATATAAATATTCTACTGATGCAAGGATATCCTATTGAGACAAACCAAGTAGGATATCAAGAAGCACACCCCCAACCCAAGATGCAAGGAAAATCAATGAAAAAGATGATGAGAAAGGCACCACCCAAAAATTCAACAAAAGAAATGTTTCCTATCATTCTATAGAAGCTTAATAGTCATAATAGAGACCTAAGAAGAATCAACAACCATAAAAAATTACCCAGCAAACATCAAACTTAGCAACCAAGCACACAAGAAAGATGTGCACGACTGTTCAAGAGAAAACCGCATATGTACACAACTGTCAGGTAAAAACCCGCGTATATGTATTAAAACACTGGTAGGTCAAGGATAAGGCTAAGAAACTCATACTCACAATGAACAGAGGCTGTCAAGCAATCATACGACAAGAAACTCAATATAAATGAGAGCAATCAAAGGAGAAAAACACTCCAAACCCCGAAAATAAGATTATTTCCCCAGTATGGTTGCCAATTTTGTTATGAGGAAAATCTCTCTATGGCATGGGGTAAACCACAACAGACATAAATGATTGCATAAATCAACTATAATCCCAGGTATGCTATATAAACAAATATGCTAACCAAACAAGATAAAGAGCCTACCTCGTCCAAACGTTCGATGAAGTCCACCATTGAGCACTTGACCCAAAGCAATACACCTTCAACTTGTCCTCAACAACCAAGAAACACAAGCATATGGTGATAATATATAAAGTTAGTAAATTCAGTAGAATAATCCATCAATATTCATAAAAAATATGCCCATGGAATAACAATTCAAATATTTGCAAGACATTAATTGGATGAGAAAAGAGTATTTCTATTAAAATGTAATCAACAGAAGTGAATGAATTACAAAATTCTTTGTCGGCACGATTTAGAACTGAGAAACTAAGTCCTTTCCATCTGGGCCTCCACCACTTCAATCCTCCATTCGACAACACAAGTATTCCAACATAAGACGAACACCTTCAGTAAGCACTCACATAACCAGGTCAATTATCAACACACTGATGTTTTCACGTGGTAAAACCCCTACGGGGAAACATCCACGGCCCCAACCAACACAACCACTTGGAGTAGTTTATTAATGCAAAGAAAAAGATTACAGAGAGATTTTACAAGAGAGTTTCTCATAATTGATCATCGACAAATGACCCTCCATGCTCTTTAAATAGAGATCATGGACCAATCGGGTGTTAATCCACGGATCAATGGCCGTTAAGATTGAGGAGAGTATGAACCGTCATATCACTCTATGTTGGGAACATATCGTGACCATTGAATTTCCTAACTACAAATGCATACTAAAGAAACACACTAGAAAACACACTTTTACCTAACGACACAATAGACCAAGTAGATCTTAACTAACTCCTAAGTGCCTTAAATTCCTAACACCCCCCTTAAGAACAACTCGGGATAGGATTGAAGGATTTACAATAGTGACACAATAGGAGAAGGAAGGAGGCATTAGAGCCTATCCCCCCTTAATGACAACTTCCTAAACTCCTAAATAGATCGAAGTTTGGAAAAATTCGCTTCTGTAAGAGGCTTTATAAAAATGTCTGCAACTTCATCTTCTATAGGGAAAAAGAGCACTTTAATAACTTGATCATGAATGAGATTTCTGATGAAGTGCATATGTATCTCGATGTGTTTGCTACGTTGATGTTGAATTGGGTCTTTGGCAAGCTTAATGGCACTCTGATTCTCACACCAAAGGCTGGTCGGATGCTGGTGCTAGAATCCAAACTCTAAAAGGATCTGTCAAAGCCACAGGGCTTCCTGACTTGCATTTACGGTTGCTCAGTACTCTGCTTCTACTGAAGAAAGTGATATAGCCTGTTGTTTATTACAGGCCCAAGTGACAGGTCCTGAACCAAGGTTGAAAACATAACCTACAGTAGAATTCCGATCATCAGGGTCGCTGACCCAATCTGAATTAGTGAAACCAACAAATAAAGGAGTCCCCCCTGAACTATAATGTATCCCGAACTGAACTGTACCACAAACATAGAGAAGTATCCTTTTAGCTACTTTCCAATGGCTTTCATGGCATATTTTCATATACCGGGAAACAAGACCAACAACAAAGGAAATATCAGGACGGGTATGAGTCAAGTATAAGAGGCTACCAACTAATTGATGGTACAGGGTGTTACCAACTTCAGGAGAAGTACAGGTGGCAATAAGCTTAAATCTAGACTGGAAGGGAGAAGGGGTTGGTTTACAATCGTCCATGTGAAAGCGATGAAGAAGGTCACAAACATACTTAGACTGGGAAAGAAAAATTCCTTCATTGGTTTGCAAAACTTGGAGGCCAAGGAAATAGTGCAAAAAGCCTAAGTCTGTCATTTCAAATTTCTTCTTAAGGTTGGTTTTCACATGGTTTAAAAGTTTTGAGTCACTACTAGTAAGGATAAGGCCATCAACATAAAGGACAAGGATTATGATATGGCTTCCTACTTTCTTGGTATAGACATTAGGATCAAAATGACATCTAGAGAATCCAGTGGCAATAAGAAAGTTGTCTATTTTGGCATACCAATCTCAGGGAGCTTGCTTGAGACCATAAAGAGATTTCTTGCGGTGAAAAACAAGGCTAGAGTCATTTTGGACATAGCCATGAGGTTGTTCCATGTAGAGTTAATATTGCAAATCTCCATGCAAGAAGGCGGATATAACATCCATATGATGGACCTCCCATTTATGTGAGGTAGCAAGGGCAAGAACAAGGCAAATGGAATCCATTTTTGCTACAGGGGAAAATGTTTCATTATATTCAATTCCTTCAACTTGGGAAAATCCTTTGGCAACTAACCGAGCCTTGTGTATTTCAACACTTCCATCTGATGCATACTTAGTTCTGTAGACCCATTTTCATCTAACAAGTTTTCTTCCTTTTGGAAGAGGTACAAGATCCCA
>ML788269.1:672118-683988 GCA_009831015.1 Picea engelmannii | reverse complement strand
GTAATTTTCACAGTTGATGGCTTCCACCCAATACTTTAGACTTAATCCCTTAGATTGGATCATACAATTAGCCATTTCTTTTAATGTGCGGTTCTTTATCTCAACAACACCATTTTGTTGTGGTGTATATGGAACAATGTGTTTCATTTGGATTCCCTGTGCAGTGCAGTAACTTGTAAAATTATTGTTCACATATTCGCCTCCATTATCTGTTCTTAACCTTTGAATTTGATGTCCAGATTGCTTTTCTACAAGGGCCTTGTAGGCTAAAAGCTTGTCAAAAAATTCTCTCTTAAGTTTTAAGAAGTAAACCCAAGTACGTTTGGAAAAGGCCTCAATGAAATTTAAGAAATACTTGCACCCAGAAAAAGAAGGAGAAGAAAGTGGACCAAACAAATCACTGTGAACAAGCTGCAAAGGACCCGAGGCGTGCCAAGAGGCATGTTTTTCAAAACTATCCCGATGATGTTTTCCGAGAACACAACCAACACAACACCATCTCTGCATGAAACAAGAGGAAGACCAATCACCATCTGTTGATTACATAGTTGCTGCAATGAGAGATAGTTTAGATGACCAAACCTCTCATGCCAAAGTTTGATCAAGTCATCACTATGAGCAACAAAAATTGATGAAAAATATGATGACCTAAAGATGTCAAATTTGTACAACCTGGTAATATCATCATCAATTCCAATTGCAAGAACATGCTTAAGATCTTTTATATCATTGATTACAACTTGGTGAGGTGAAAACTCTATGGTTTTGCCTTCACCTGAATGAGTGATTTGATATACTGATAGAAGGTTACAAGAAAGACTTGGAACACATAATACATCATTGAAATGACCATTTTCTACTTGAACTGTTCCATATCCTTCAACACTAAGAGATCTATCATCACCAACAAATATTTGCTTGGTGTTACATTCATTTAGAGTAGAAAATATGGCTCTATCCTTAGCCATATGATAGGATGCTCCAGACTCAATAAGCCACTTATCAGAAGTAGAAGTAGAAGTAAAATTTGTATTGAAAGAGAAACCATAAGCAAAAAGTGCATGTCCATGAGAAGAAGAAGAAGAAGTAAAATCAATACTGATGTTGTTCTTCTTCATCGCTGCTTCTAAGGATGCCATCTTCTTGAAACATTTCGACTCGTCATGACCATCTTTATCACAAAAGTTGCAATGTCTGTTAGTATTCTTATTTTAATATTTTTGTCCTTTGTCTCCATTAGGAGCAAAAGATGTCTGAGTGGGTTTGGGACCCTTATATTGCTTGTTATTGTGGGGAGGATGTTGCTTCTTGGGATTTTTGGGTTTATCTTTCTGATGGACAACTAAGGCTTTGTTGGGGGTACCTGCAGTGCTGATCACTCCAAGTTGTACTAGCTTATCTTGCTCTCTAATCAAAGCATCACAAAAGTTCTCAATACTGAGTTTTTGATAAGCTTTCCCTAGAGTCTCTTTCATGGCATAAAAGGTAGATACAAACACATAATATGCACTACCTAACTTAGAAAGAATAAAATAGATGCAACGATCTTCATCTATCTTTATCTTACATTCTTCACATAAAGTTCTGAGTGTTTTAAACTTAGATAGATAATCTTCAATGCAAGAAAAATCACTTAGACTTAAAGTTAGTACTTGATTTTCTAACTGTTGTGCTCGAATAATATTGTGTCTACCAAACACAGATTCAATCTTTTCCCAAGCTTCTTTGGGTTTATCAATTGATTGAAGGTGGAACCTTAAATCATGAGAGATGGACATTTTGATTAATCCACATGCTTCATCATTCCTACTATCCCATTTGGACTTCTTATCAACATCAATGGGTGTTGTTTCCTTTCCCAAGGTAATTTGGTACAAGCCTTTACTTCTTAATAAATCCTCCATATGAGATTTCCATTGGAAGTAGTTGGTGTTGGCAAGTAAGAGATTACTTGTAGAATCCATATTAAATATGTAGATAATACATATTTAAAAATTGAAACTGATGATCTGAATGGAAAGAGCTCGAAAAGTTATGCGGTTTTAAAAAAAAACGGCACTGAAAACGGACTTCGGATGTGAGAGTTGTGCCCTTTTAAAAAAAGACATAAATGGTAACCAAACGACCACGTGGTAGTGTAAGTTGCTTTAAGAAGTGACCCACTTTTATAAAGAGAAGTGGGACTCACTTTTACAAATAAAAGCTGTATGAAAAATAAATAACTCTAAAATAAAATATTAAAGCTACTTATAGTGATTCACTTTTATACTTGAAGTGAAATACACTTTACAATTTTAGCATGAACTTTTTCAAAAAAAAGTAACAAAAGAGAGTCTCAAACTCAAGACCTCTTATTTAATAAGACAAATTTTAACCAAATGGTCTAGCAAAACATATTGTAATGTTCAAAAGGAGGATTGGGGGTGTTGTTGAAAAAAAACTCTTTTCACACAAGAAAACAAATTTGCTTCTCGATGACAACAAGGGTTAGATCTCGGTTAGCTTACCCGGAAGATGCATCTTTTCCTATCTGTTTCTGATTTTCCAAGATCGAATAGGGTGCGGGGAAAAGAGCATACGCAGATCTAAAAGAGTAGCAACCCGAAAATAAAAAAATACAAAACCAAAATAAAACCAAAATACTTCTTTGCAAAAATTTAAAAAATGCGTATTCAAACTTTATACCTCCGGATCTGACTGTAATGGCTATATCTTGGGCAAACAAAAACCTTTTTGAGTGAAAAGAAAAGTGTTATTGAATGAAATGAGTGCTCCAGATGTAATGGACCAATCCCCTCAGCCTAGAAATGTATGGAAATGACATAAAATGGATATGAGCCAACTCGGCTTCACGATCTCGATCTACAACATGAGCGGGTCTTCAAACATGCTCTGATACCATGTTAGACAACACAGGTATTCCAACAGAGGATGAACACCTTCAGTAACCACTCACATAACCATATTAAATATCAACACACCAGTGTTTTCACGTGGTAAAACCCCTATGGGGAAACATCCACAACCCCAGCCAAAGCGATCACTTGGATCAGTTTATTAATTCAAAGAAAAAAATTACAGAGAGATTTTACAAGAGATTTTCTCACAATCGATCATCGGCAAATGACCCTCCATGCTCTTTAAATAGATATCATGGACCAATCGGGTGTTAAGCCATGGATCAATGGCCATTAAGATCGAGGAGAGTATGAATTACCGGATCACTCTATGTCGGGAACATATCGTGACCGTCAGATTTCCTAACTACAAATGCATACTAATACATACTAAAGAAACAAACTAGAAAACACACTTTTACCTAACGACACAATAAACCAAGTAGATCTTAACTAACTCCTAAGTGTCTAAATATCCTAACACACCAAAGGCAAGCTCATATAAGAGAGACAATGAGGTTCTCAATCAAGTAGGGAAGAGTTTGGGGCTTGGACAACGAGTTCAAACTTAAAAGGACAAAGGGATGCATACTCAATATGAAGTGAATAATTTCTCCAGAGTAACTTTGCTCTCAAAGTTGAATTATTCTCCTCTTTTCCATAGCTCGGATATGGCCCGTTTATAGCCTTCAAATGGAACTGAAGGGTCGATTCAAAACGTTTCCAGTATATGGAAGGTCAAGGATCATGGATCCCGTGATGTGGCATGGAAACCCGAAACTATTTTTTAATTTTGGGCACAAAACCCGACGTACATGGGTTGTAATGGTGCAACCTGCATATACACATGTTGTATAATAGTTAGGGCACATATATGTGAAAAAATATTGTTTTAGCTCTAGGATTTGCAAAAAGGGACTTCAAGTCTGCATAGGGAAATGGAAAAAGGCCTTCCGAGAAAATTTGCATAGGGTGAGGTAAATCTTTCTATAACAGGCTAGTTTTCACATGGTTTAAAAGTTTTGGGTCACTACCAGTGAGGATAAGGTCACCAACATAAATAACAAGGATTATGAGATGGCTTCCTACTTTCTTAGTATAGACATTAGGGTCACAATGGCATCTAGAAAATTCAGTATCAAGAAGAAAGTTGTCCAATTTGGCATACCAAGCTCAAGGAACTTGCCTAAGACCATAAAGAGATTTATTAAGGAGAAATGCAAGGCTAGAGTCATTCAGGACATAACCAAGAGATTGTTCCATATAAATTTCTTCTTGCAAATCCCCATGCAAGAAGGCATATTTAACATCCATTTTATGGACCTCCCGGTTATGTGAGACAACAAGGGAAAGAACAAAGTAGATGGAATTCATTTTGGCTACATGGGAAAATATTTCATTATGGTCAATTCCTTCAACTTGGGAGAATCCTTCGGCAGCTAACCAAACCTTGTATCTTTCAACACTTCCATATGATGCATACTTAGTTCCGTAGACCCATTTATATCTGACAAGTTTTCTTCCTTTCATAAGAGGTACAAGTCCCAAGTATCAATTTCCATTAAACAAAACTACTCTCCATTCATTGTTGTATCCCAATTATAAAAGGTAGATACAAAAATAGAATATGCACTACCAAGCTTAGAAAGAATAATGTATATGCAACGCTCATCGTCTAAATTTATGTTACATTGTTCACATAAAATTCTAAGTGTTTTGAAAGTCTTAGATAAATAGTCTTCAATGCAAGAAAAACCATTTGAACTTAAAGTCATTATCTAATTTTCTATTTGGTGGGCTCGAATAATATTGTGTTTACTAAAGACATATTCAAACTTATCCCAAGCATCATCAAGGTTATCAATTCCTTGAAGGTGAAACCTTAAATCAAGAGAGATGGACATTCCAATCAGTCCATGTGCTTCATCATTCTTATTTTCCCATTTTATTTTCTTTTCATCATCAATAGGTTCTAGTTCTTTCTCCATGGTAATCCAATGCAATCCTTTACTTCTTTATAAATCCTGTATATTGGATTTCCATTAGAAGTAGTTGGTACTAGTAAGAAGAATATCACTAGAAGAAGACATATAAAATATGAAGATAATATGGATTTAAAAATTGAAACTGATGGTATGGATGGGAAGATCTTGAAAAATTAGGTTGTTTAAAAAAAAAAACACTGAAAACGGACTTCGTATGTGAAAGTTATGCCCTTTTGAAAAAAAGGCATAAATGATAGCCAGTGAGCCACTTGGAAAGTAGAAGTTGGTCCATGTGGTGATACTCCTTCTAAATGTGTTTATATGCTCACTTTTTAAATAAGTTACTTATGACGTGTATCACTTTTATAGAACAAGTGAGAATAACTTTTACAATGAAGTTACTTAATAAAAGAAAGTTGCATGCAAAATAAATAACTTTAAAATAAAATATTAAAGCTACTTATAGTGATTCACTTTTATAAATGAAGTGAAATACACTTTACAATGGATGCATGATTTTTTTCAAAAAAAGTAACAAAAAAGAGACTTGAACTCAAGACCTCTTACTTAATAAAGTAACTTTTAACCAAGTGAACTAGTGCAAAACATATTATATTGTTTATAAGGAGGATTGTTATTGTTGTCAGCCTTGGAGAGCATGTTAAAAAAAAACACTTTTCACACAAGAAAAAAATTTCGCTTCTCAATGACAAGAAGGGTTAGATCTTAGTTAGCTTACCTGGAAAATGCAAATTTACCTCTATTTCTGATTTACCGAGATCACACAAAGCACACAACAAAGAGAATACGTAGACAAGAAAACCCTTTCCGATCTGTTTCTGATTTGTCAAGACTACACAAGGCATAGAGAAAAGAGCATATGTAGATCCAAAAGAGTAGCAACCCATAAATAAAAAACAGAAAACTAAAATAATAACTCTACTAATTTAATAACTCTGACTGAAATGGCCATATCTTGGGCAAATAGAAACATTTTCAAGTGAAATGAAAAATGTCATAGACTGAAACGAGCACTACATATGTAGTGGAACAGTCCTCTTAGCCCAAAAATGCACATAAACGGCATAAATTAGAGATGAGGAAACACAACTTCACAATCTTGATCTACAATGGGAGTGGGTCTTTAAATGAGCTCGGATACCATGTTTAACAACACATGTATTCTAATAGAGGATGGACACATTCAGTTACCACTCACACAACCAGATCAAAGATCAACACAATGATTTTTTCACGTGGTAAAACCCCTACGAGGAAACATCTATGGCCCCAACCAATGTGGCCACTTTGAGCAATTTATTAATGCAAAAGAAAATTTACAGAGAGATTTTACGAGATTTTCTCACAATTGATCATCAAAAAATGACCCTCCATGATCTTTAAATATAGATCATGGACCAATCGGGTGTCAAGCCATAGATCAATGTAGTTGTTAAGATCGAGGGGAATCTGATTCGTCATATCACTCTATGTCAGGAACATATCGTGACCGTCAAATTACCTAACTACAAATGCATACTAATTCATACTAAATAAACATACTGAGAAACAAACTTTTACCTAAGGACAAATTATACCAAGTTGATCTTAACTAACTCCTAAGTGTCTAAGAATCCTAATATTCATTAATAAGTGAATGTTTAACTTGAAAATCCTGAAATGAAATCAAAATATACACACCACAATTGTTGAACAAAGGTAAATCTTAAATTTGCGCAATACACATTGAGCATAAATAAACCATTAAAACATAAAATGAAGAAACTAATGAACATAGAAGTAACATACTAGAACAGGGGGCCTTGCCTCTTCTAGAACACACTTCTAAAAGTAATTATAGAATTAAATGATTAATTGAACACCAAGATTAAGGTCAAAATGTATTTTATGAAGAATTGAAAGTAGGTGTCAACAACAATTTATTGTCCACACTGTCAGAATCATCATAACTAACTTTGTATTTCCTATACATGCCATATTTATAAGTATATTGATTTTACAATAGAGAAGAATTTTACATCAAAACCTTCAAAGTTCATTACCATCTACAATTGAGAACCCATCATTTGATATATCATGGGCTCCTAGAACTTTCTTATCCAATAACAATTATTTCTTTATATTTAACATATGTCAATTGACTACGTAACAATTGCTATCTTGAGATTGCTAGTATGATTCTTCTATTCCTGGAATTCACTTGCTAGATCTTACCATCTTTGAATTTGATTTGCTAAAAAAATTCATGACATGATAGTGCATGAAATCCTTGGCACCGCACAAGATGTGGAGCCTCTCATTGCTATAATCTCATACTTGTTTATGCCTACCATATAAAACTTGAACTAACTTCTATGTTAACTCGTGACTTGAAATATGATTTGATGGCATCACAATATGCCTTTACTTGACATCTAGTACATGTTGAAGCATCCACTTGGTACTTGGAACATCCTCCACCTGTCATATTTTACTTGTTCATTGTGTTGCTAGGAGTTTCGTTGATTACTAAAGGTTCCTAAACATCTTGTACCATTGTCCTTCTAGGATTTTCATTGATTACTAAACGTTCCTAAACATCTTCTACCAGATAACATTCAATGATTTATAAATAATCATTCAATGTTACTTAAGCTATCAATAATTAAAAAAACATTAAAAAACCAATCTTTCTACCTTAATTCCTCCCGATTAGATATACTTGCATAAGATATGGAAACGTGGTAGAAGAATATTATCATGGTAAAAAAATGAAGAAAATATAGGTAAAAGGGACTAGTTAGTAATAAAAAAATGGCGTCAAAATGGTGAAACAACATCTCCCCCATATTGATGAGTTACATGTCCATTTGCAACCAACTTACAAGTCCTTTGGACATCCAACATGGAAGCTTCTCCAATTTGAAGAGATGTGTGATAGCTTAAGTGTCTCTCAACTTGAACCCAAGCAATTGTCTCCTCAAATTCATCCCGATGTTCCACAGACCTGTAAATTTTGGTGGCACACCAAAAAGGAAGAAAGTAAAACTAAAGGCTTATCCATTGTGTTCCATTTCTTTTGAAGGAGTCCAAATAAAGATGATCCTTGGCTAAATAAATATTTAACATGGGATATTCTATAGGGTCTCTCTATTGTAAAACTTGTGGCATCATCTTCCACCTATCATGTGAAGACAACATGGCACTAGTGGCATGAGTATCACAAATTTCTTCAAAGTTTTTAATTGCCAAATGCTTATTTTGTTTCATCAACCTAATTCTTCTTAGATTACACAAAAAAATTTCATGGTCTTCAATGATTGTTGTTGGTATATGATGTTCACTTATGACAATTAAACTTGAAGATAGTTAACTTTGGCCATACAAATCTATTTCTTCCTTCCATCTGATTTGTTTTTGTATGAATGAGGAAAAATGCATAACTTGAACATCCCCAACTCCTGGATCAGGTTTCCAACTTGTCTCTATTTGTAAAAAGAATTCAAATTGGTATAGTTCACATAAAAAAAAAATCTCAGTCTCTGAAGAGGTAGAATCCATATCAACAAAATCATAAATATTGCAGATTCCATATTTCTTTCCTACTTCCAATCCCACAATTTTCAATCCCATCCATTGCTCATGCAAAAATATGTAATATACTCTAGAAGTAAATCTATAGGCGAATTCATATAATGAAATTCCACATGACCTGTGGACTTCATGTTCTTTGATCCTGAATTTGAGTTTTGTATCCTCCAACTTGGTCTTCCATCTTTTCTCCTCAATTAAATATCGAGCCACCCATTCCTCCTACATCTTATGAATTTCCTATTTATACTGCTCCTTGTAGATTATACCCATGTCATAAAGCTCCTTGTTTCCTTTCCATTTTCTAAGATTAACTTTTAAAGGGTATATGGAAAGTATATTTGTGAGTATATCATCCAAAATTTCATTTATTGCATCTTATGCTGGCTCAAAATTACCAAAATCATTTGATTTGGATGTTCAATATTTGTACTACTAGGAGAAATTTCCCTCTCTACAACATTTAATAAGATATCAATGTTAGCTTGTGTTGAATTACTTTGTTGTTTAGTTTGTATTTTGTATAATTTGACCTTAAGCATCCTATTTTAAATTTTACCATCCTACTTTGCCTTTGTCATTTCTTTCTCAGTTTCCTAAGTATTTTACTTTGTAACTTCAATTTTCATTTTCCTCTCTCAGTTTTCTGCTCTAAGCCTTCAATATTTCATTCTCATATTTCATATATCTATCTAATACCTCTAATGGTGAAATTTTTTCTTTTAACTTCTTTATATTCCTAACTTTCTTTTTCAAACTCAAATTTTGTGCTAGGGAATAATATTCATTTGGTGTTACCTTTTGTTCTTATATATCTTCAACATCCTCTACCTTTATGAACTCTATACAGGTCATCTCTTCTTCTTGCAAATTTGTAGAACTAGTCTTTGAACTCTTCTTCCTTGGAGGGTTTTCAGAATTTACTTCTTGAACATCATCATAAAACCCCCCCAATGGTATAGACTGGTCTTCGTATTCCATCATCTTGTTCTATCTTGTGAACTTAGGTTCATTCTTTCTCGTTGCTCTGTTCATAGCCATGATCCTTGTGACCCTTCTTTTTACAATTGGGGTTTGTGAAGGAAAATTAACCCTTCTCTTATTTTGTACTATTGTACCCTTATCATCTTGAACCTGTGAAGGAAGTGAAAACTAAACCTTTTTCCTCTTTGTTGTTGACAAACCCTTCGCGTTCTGTGACTCTGGAATATGAGAAGAAGAAATATTTTTTTTTCTTTCCTGAAGTTGAACCCTTAACAATTTGTTCCTTTTGAGAAGAAGAAGAAATATTTTTATTTTTCTTTTTTGAGGTCAAAATCTCATTAGTGTGTGAAGAAGACACCCCTTCATTGGTTTTGTTTCTCCTTGTAGTTGGTTCAACCTAAAACCCTTTTTATACAATAAATTTGTCTTAGGTTAATTCATACCATCTCAACTCAGCCATTACGATCAATTTTATCATATTGTGGTAATATAAATTTCATTCATTGTTTTTTTTATGTTTTTGCATGTAGGTTGACATATTCATGAGACTTTTCCAGAAGTAATAAGACAAATTAACCATCTATTGGTATTTTAAGTGCAAAAACAATATAACATGATACAAGAACAACAGATTGTACCTTCCTTCACATGTAATGTACTTCTGGATGAAAAATAAAACATCTTTACACAAATCAATTATCCATCCCTGAGGTGCTCCCTTCGACCAATCAAGGGTTTTTTCTCTTGTGCATAAACTGTTTCAAAGCATCTGACTCAATATTCTCGTTCTTGAACCATCATTCACCAATTTGAGGTAGTACCATAGTTGTTACAATGGAAGCCTCTAAGATCAGCATGAACAATCCTCCTACATTTACACTTTCTTAATTGCAATTCTCTACAAATTCCATCGTTACTTTATCATTATGGCCCTGAATTTTTTCAAAGAATATCAACCATCCACCTTGTTGAATAATTTCCCTAAATTATAGATACGCCTCTAGCAATTAGATATATTCAGGTTCATAGTAATTCCTAACTAGATATAATCATCATAACTAACTCTATATTTCATGTACATGCCATACTTATAAGTATACATAGTTTACAATAGAGAATAATATTAGATTGCATCCTTCAAATTTCATTACCATCTACAATTAAGAACCCATGATATGATAGATCACAAATATTCAAAAAAAAATTAATTCAGTAACAATTATGCCTTTAGATTCAACACATGTCAATTGAGTGTGTAACATCTCATATATTGATATTGTTGGTATGATTCTTCTATGTTTGGAATGTTCTTGCCAGATCTTGCCATCTTCGAACTTGATTTGCTGAAAAATTTCATGACATGATAACACATGAAATCATTGACATAGCACAAGATCTAGAGCCTCTCACTGCTAGAATATTGTAACTTGTTGCTTCCTGTCATGTAAATCTTGAAATAACTAATTTTTTAACCCATGACTTTAAATATGACTTGATGATGTCACAATATGCCTTACATGTGGTACATTCTAAAACATCCACTTGGTACTTGGAACATCCTCCACCTATTGGATTTCACTTGTTCATTGCATTTCTAGGAGTTTCATTGACTTATATAGGTTCTACCTTAATTCCTCTTGATTAGATATACCCTGTATAAGATATGGAAAAGTGGTATAAGAAGATTATGTTGGTAAAAAAGGTGAAGAAAATATAGGTAAGAAGGAATAGTTAGCAATAAAAAATGGTGTCAAAAATGGTGAACCTCCTAACTTCAATTCTAAAGAAGATACTTTCAAACAATTGATCACTTCTTTGAGAAAAGTTTCCAAGCTTAATCATTTGCACTTTGTGAAGAATCTTGACTAGATACATGAGGTTTATTTGTAGCCTACTGTATCGTCTAGACATAAATCCATGGAATTTGCAGAAAAGGGTTGATTAGCCAATTCATTGGACTATGATATTATCCTCGCCAAATGGAAATCTATATGTAAAGAAGTTGGCAACCTTTGATTAAAGGAATGTTAAATCACTTTTTCTGTGGCAAATATTTTAATTCCATTTTAATTGAATTTAAGGAGGATGGAGATTTGATATTTAAAGGTGGTCTACATTTATATGGAACTAGGGGCATGTAACACAATATATGGATGCCATATTTCAACCCAGAAGTAGATATTCCCTCAATTGTTCTCGTCTGGGTTCGTTTGCCTCATTTTCCCCTTCAATAATGAGGGGACGATGTCCTTAAAAGTATTAGAGACTCTTTGGGTAAGTATATTGACAAGAATAAACCCAAATCGGCCATGTATGCTTGCACCATAATTTATGTACAAGTTGATTTAGAAAAGGGTTTTCTTGAAGACATTCGATTAACCCTAGATGACTGGAACCACATTCAACAACTTGA
>ML788269.1:634718-672068 GCA_009831015.1 Picea engelmannii | reverse complement strand
GGATGGAGGGGGAGGGGTGGCAGGGGGTTGGGTCGGTGTGGGTTGTTGATGTTTGGACAACATCGGGAAGGAATTCTCTTATATTAATAATTAATAATATAATTATTGATTATTAAATACTATATGTAATAAGTAAATGATATTAATAAATAATTATTGATTATCCAAGGGATGCATGCTTTCATGGCTGGTCACCATATGTTCTCTATATATGGAACACTCATCATTGTAATAATATATTGATCATATATCATATGAAGAAAAACAACATGGTATCAGAGCGGGACTAGGCTTAACTCCTTCACAGGAGGGCCCAGGTAAATGAGAGTAGAGTAACATGTTGGGAGTGTTAAATTTATGGGGTTTTTACTATCTCTATGTACAACATGTTTAGTTTTTACTCCTACCTAAATTATATAAAGAATTCCATAATTTATGGTGGGCAATAATTTCTAGTAAAAATGTCTAATTACCTAAATATGAGGAATGTATTGCATATTTACTTCTACCTATATTTATGGAAAGAATCCCATGAATTATGGAGGAACAAATTAACAAAGTCAAGTACTATGTGGATGGATTTTAAATTTAATTTTGAAAGAGACGCGTCTTTTTGGATCAATCTAATATTACTATAAAAAGACACTTGAAAGACACAACAATAGACACACATATTTTCTCTCTCACACATGTGGGAAGTGATCTAAGGATGAGAACGAAGTTTCTAAGAAGTTGAAATTTTCTGAGTTACTTAGTGATGTTCTATAATTTACTAAAGTAGTATTGTATATCATTGGAAGTAATTACCACTTGCGGAAAAATTGTGCTTGTCTAATTTAACACTAGAAAATCAACATGGTTAGTCATATGACATTGAGTATATGATAGATGTGTGTTGGTAGCCATATGACATTGACTATATGATGGATGTGTGTTGGTATCCATATGACATCAAGTATATGATGGATGTGTGTTGGTATCCATATGGCATTGAGTATATGATGGATGTGTTTTGGTCATAGTAGAAGACATATCATTTGGAGGGTCACTGTATATAGTTGTGCACACGATAAATTGATCTCCTCTAGGAGATGATTTTTTTTTTCTTGTTTCTTGTTTCAGGAAGGTCACAGGTAATAAATATGAGAAGGAACCATAGTGATGGTTGCAAGAGGAATACATGGAGGGAAATACCTTCCAACATGATATCAAGGAGAGACATTGCCAGACATGATGCTCAGAGACAAGAAGTCTCTAGGAAAAATGTACCTCCCAGGATGGGACCATGCCAAATAGTAGAGACAATTCTAGTGATCATGGATACATATAGTCAAGACCAACTGTAGCACAAATATGGTGATAGATACAAGTAGAGAAGCTTTTACTACATCCAAAGGGAGTAGAGATTGAGTTACCACCAGAGAATGAGGAAGAGCTACCTTCGGTTTCATAGGGAGAAAATATGGAGGAGGAGTCACCTCCAACTCTAGAGGGAGTGTTGATTTTTGAGAAAAAATCATGAGACATTCTCCCCAGAGGGTCTTGTGTGGATTGGTAGGGGGGAATGTAGAATTCATCCTGGCATGCCTCATATGGTGAGATGAAAGAACCAAGAAATTGGTTTCACAAGGAAACCTCGATATGTATTGTGAGACATTGGTTCCATGAGGGAACCTCGATATGTCTTAGACATTGGTTTCATGAGGAAACCTCTACATGTCAAATATGGTCCAAGATGACATTAAATTTTAGAGGGAGACAATTGATCCTATTGATAAAATTGGTCATGTTGATCCTGTAGCTCCAGTTAATGTTCCTAGAGATATTGCAATAGGTCGGAAGAGACATGCATGGGCTCGTTAGACTTTGCAGGAGGTAAAAGGACATGCAAATCCTCACAATACCTTCTGAGTGAGAAATAGAACTAAAATATATTTTTTCTATTCTACATCTACGAGACACATCATTCATTTTTATCCATCTTGTTATGAGGAGGCAACTAGTCATCCAATATGGAGAGATTCCATGATGGAGGAGTATCACTCCATCATGAAGAATGATGTGTGGGATATTGTTCTGGGACCTTAGGGGAAGTTTGCAGTGACTTCCAAATGTATCTATAAGATCAAACACACAGTTGATGAGGGCATCGAGAGGCACAAAAATGAGATTTGTTGCTAGAGGATTCTCTCAGGTGGAAACAATAGATTATGAGGAGACATTTTCTCTTGTTTCTCTATACACTTATATCCGAATGATTATTGCCCCTGCAACATCCATTGGTTAAAGAGTATATCACATGGATGTGAAGACAACCTTTCTCAATGGAGAGATTGAGGAAGAAGTATACATCGAGCAATCAGATGGTTTCATGATACATGAGAAGGAGTCTCATGTGTGCAGGTTAAAGAAGGCCCTGTATGGGCTCAAGAAGACACCTCGAGCTTGGTATGCGAGGATTGATGGACAACCGATGAGTTTGAGCTTCAATAAAAGTGGTTTTTATCCTAACTTATACTACAAGACCATTAATGGTGATTCCTTGATTTTTCTCCTCTATGTTGATGATTTATTCCTCACCGGTACAGAGAGCCTTATTGTTGAATGAAAGTATGCGTTGGCCCCTGAGTTTGAGATGAAGGACCTTGGTATGACACACTACTTATTGTGGCTAGAGGTGTGGAAGAGAACCAATGAGATATTCCCGAGTCAGGGGAAGTACACAGTTGAGATATTGAAGAAGTTTGGGATGCTTAATTGGAAGCCCGTGGCTACACCAATGGTGACGAATCTGAATAAACTAAGTGTGTATTTTTATAATTCTAACGAAATTGATCTAACTCTGTACAAATAGCTGATTGGATCAATGATGTATCTAGTTAACACCAAACCATATGTTTTTTTATGTAGTGAGTACACTTAGCCAGTTTATGAGTCAGTAGAGACATACACGCTGGATTGTTGTGAAGCATGTGTTGAGATACCTGCGGGGCACAGTTGGACATGGTCTGAGATATACTTCTAGTATTGACATGAGACTGCACAGATATACTGACTCTGATTGGGAAGGGAGCATAGTGGATAGGAAGAACACCTTTGGGTGTTGCTTCACTTTGGGAATTTCCATGGCTTCCTAGTGTAGCAGGAAACATACTTTTGTGCCCTTGAGTACTGCAGATGTAGAGTACATGTCATTGAGTGTGGTAGTTTGTGAAGTTGTGTGGCTTCGCAAGCTCCTTGCATATTTATTTGGAAATGTGATGGATTCCACTGTTATTCTGATACATGGTGCAAATGAAGGAAGTATTGGTGCAGTACCTTCCTACAGATGAGTAGGTTTCTGATGTTCTTACCAAAACAAGACGAAGTTCAAGTACTTTTGTGACAGACTTAACATGGAAAAGAATGCCTCCCTCACTAAGAGGGAGTGTTGATGTTTGTAGCTTCCTAAGACATTCTCCAGATCGTACTTCTCTATGATTGAGTTGAGTTGATCTTTGAGGACACTTATCCGAGAAGGGATAAGTGGGACACTTATCTGAGAAGGGATAAGTGGGACACTTATTTGAGAAGGGATAAGTGGGTTTGGGATTATCCGAGAAGGGACAAGTGCATTGATCTGTGCAGAAACTTATCCAATAAGGGATAGCCTAACATCCCTTATGGAGAGCACATGAGGACACGTCCCATGTGGAGAGCACATGAGGACATGTCAAGGGAGTTGACCTTAACATCACACACTATGGGGAGTTGACCCTAGTGTTTCTAGAGGGAGTAGCCTCTAGAAGTCCACATGGAAGTGCCATGTGTGACATAAATTCTCCAAATCATACTCCTCTGTGAATTGAGTTGAGTTGATCTGTGATGACACTTATCCGAGAAGGGATAACTGGGTTTGGGATTATATCCCAATGTCCCTTTTGGAGAGAACATGAGGACACATCCCTTGCGGAGAGCACGTGAGGACACGTCCCATGCGGAGAGAACATGAGGACATGTCAAGGGAGTTGACCTTGATTTCACACACTATGGGGAGTTGAACTGGGTGTTTTTAAAGGGAGTGCCTCTAGAAGTCCATATGGGAGTTTCATGTATGACAAACATTCTCCATATATGAACTGAGTTGAGTTGATATGTGAGGACACTTATCCGAGAAGGGATAAGTGGGTTTGGGATTATATCCCAATGTCCATTGTAGAGAGAACATGAGGACACGTCTGTTGTGGATAGAACATGAGGACATGTTAAAGGATTTTACCTTGACATCACACACTATGGGGAGTTGATCCTAGTGTTTCTAGAGAGAGTATCCTCTAGAAGTCCACATGGGAGTGCCATGTTTGATAAACCTTTTTCTACTACAATGGTTGTGTGCCACTGGCAGAGACTCTGTGTCTATGGAAATAAATTGTGTACTACTACATTGGGTATGTACCGTTGGAAGTGACTGTGTGTCATTATATAGTAGTTGCATACTACTAGTAGTGGTTGTGTACCATTGGATATTAGTTGTGTACTACTGTGGAAAGATACCTCCCTAGATAAGAGGGAGTGTTAATGTTTCAGCATCAGGCAGACCTTCTGCTAGATTGGGCTACAAACCAAGGGAGATAGGATACATTTATCATAAAGGTACACTTATGGTATATAGTCCTAGGCGTAGTCCTTCCTTGATCATGAAAATGAATAATATGGAATCGTGGTGCTTGAAGTGCTTTCCATGTGTCATTTAGCATCAGGTTGACATTCACTCATAGGTGTGTACCTGTGGTGAAAGAACCTGGTGCGGTATTTGTCCTAGTCATGGTGATTTGACAAGGAATGATAAATACTCAAGATGCTATATGCTATTACATGTAGACCCAGAGTGGGCATGATCTTAGAGAGAGTCAATTGGCTCAGAGGGAGAGCCGCAGAAGGAGTTTCTCCTTAGTTCAGGTGGGAGAGAGACGTCTCCCAGACTGATAGAAAAGTGTCGTGAGTCTAGGGTTAAGTTTGTATCCTTCAGAGACAAGCTTGGCATGATGCAGAATGTCTCCCTCGTTGAGAGGGAGTGTTGACGTTTGGACAACATTGGGAATACATTCTCTTAGATTAATAATTAATAATATAATTATTGATTATTAAATACTATATGTAATAAGTAAATGATAATAATAAATAGTTATTGATTATACAAGGGATGCGTCCTTTCATGGATGGTCACCATATGTTCTCTATATATGGAACACTCATCATTGTAATAATATATCGATCATATCTCATATGAAGAAAAAAAACACAGGTGAAGGCAGGAGGGGTAATTCTAGGAATCACACACACACACACACACACACACACACACTCCCTTCTTTTTTTTGTGGGGAGGGGCGAGTTTTATTTTAAATTTAAATTTGTAATTTTTAAAGTTTTGTTTTTCCATGGTTTTATTTTTATTTTTTTCCTTTTTAAAAAAGAATCTAACTTGTTTTTTATTCTAATTTATTAAAAAATAAAATTATGTTTTGCAATTTTTTAAAACAAAATGGGTTTTCTTAGTCTTTAAAGAAAAACAAAATTTACAAAATTTATTTTTTTTATTTTTATTTTTATTTTTTTGTAATTAAGTATCTACTGTATTAATTATGAACAAAATTTACAAGAGAGGAAATACTATTCCAAGCCCATAGAGACCAGGACAATCTCTTGGGATAAAAATCACATAAAATACTCCTTCCCTAGAGGGGAATGCAAGCTAGAGAACATAGCATATGTCTTAAAAACTTAGAAGCATAAATCCGAGCTAGTCTATATCCTCTACTACACTTTGCTACAACATCAAAAAATAGATAAAAAATGAAATACTACAGCTACAGAATCTTCGATCAATGAGCATGAGGAACCCGAGGGAAGGTGGGACCCAATTTTCCTCAATGAGCAACAACATTCATAGTTTTAGGACCAGGTTGATTCGCAACTAGAGGAATGAAGGCACCTCCATGATGGGGAGCGAGCCAAGTCACCACCTCAATCAAGTAGGCATTTTGAGTTTCCAGGGATTCCATTCTAACTTTGAGCTGGCAGAAGTCCTCCTTTGGAAGCATACCTAAGGAAACCATCATTTTTGTGTTCCAGTACAATTCTAGGGTACTAAATAATTTTGAGTTCCTGGTCTTGGTGCAACCAAGATCAAATATTAATCCTCCCACCTTAAAATCCACCTCCTCATCATCCTCAAATTCCCTCATTAGACAAACCTCTGCTTCTAGGCCTGAAATTTATCTTTGTCCTCGTCATGAACAAAATCTTCATAAAACTATCCAACAAACATTGTTGCTTCGGCTACGTGGGATGACCTCATAGAGGAGGAATAATGCTTACGACCTCTTAGATCCATATCCAGAAAAACTAGAGAAAGAAGTAAGCCCAACAAATTGTTCAAAAAATCATAGTAATTCCAAATACACTAGAGATGTGCAAATAAAAGAGCGCGACCACATCTATTTATCTTCTCTAGGTTCAAAATATTGCCCAACATCCAACCAACCCAAAATTCATCGTTCGTTTTGATCATGAATTCCTTAATAATGAGGGATAATGGGTGCATCCTCCACCTCATTCAAAATATCTCTCTCTCCAGCTGATTGAACCTCACCATATCCAATTTTGATGTCGAATCAAGGAAAGGGTACAAGACTTGCATCATCTGCTTCGTGAGGCCAAAATGGGCGATCACAACAAGCTCTCCCACACTCATCACCGTCAATATTTCTAACCTCTCTGTTGGAAAGGAAGTTTTGGATGCAATTTAGGAGAAAAACCTAAGTATAAAGAAAATGCGTAGAAGGAAGAAAATGTGCAGAATAAAGAAAGTGGACAGAAAAATGTAAGCGTACAGGAAGAAGACATCACACAAAAAGAAGAATAAATAAAGCGAGTGAGATAATAAAGCAAAAAGGATGACAATGCAACATTCTAGAAATAGAAGAACAATAGAAAAAATGCATAAAGAGTGAAAAGCAGAAGAAAGAAAAAATCCAGTTAACTGAAGTTGTCCATGCCATGCATTGTAATGAGCTATTTTTGGGATAGATAGAATAGGGATTTAAGCCCTATATTTTGGGTATAAATATATAATGGGTTGGGATATAGAGGGGGAATGAGCGGTGAGTCTAAATCTTATGCAAGATTCGTGAACATAATAGTCAGTTTGATCTAGTTTGATATTCATGGCCACCCAACTATTCCAACTGGCTCATATTGACAGTTTTTAGTTCATCACATTTCTCTGTAATGATGAAATTTATTTGTAATTGTTGGTTCTTCACTTCTCAGATTTTCCTGAATCCCTACAAAGCATCCACGTGGATATTGGTGGTCTCCCACCTATTGCAACTGGCTTATTTTGGAATTTTTCATGTCAGTACATCTTTTTGTACTTCCAGAGCCGTTTTGGGGCCCTAAACAATGTTTTTTTGGCTTGCCACAATCAAATTAAAGACAAAGTTATATTTTGATAGTATAATGTGTATTTCTCAAAATTACCTTTCCAACGGGCTATCACACACATAAAACAGAGGTCGTACGCAAAAGTTACGGCCCCGAGAAGTTGAGGTACCAACTTACTCATCAAGGCCCACATAAATTTTGGTGTTTCATTTCCTAGGGTTAGGTTTTTGGATGTCTATGGGTTTTTTCAATCATGAGTAATGTTAGAAATGCCTATGGAGCCTATTTGTAATCATTCTTCTCAAACGAATGCGTGTAGCATCCACATCTCTTCTCAGATATGGCTACCACCATTTGAGCAAGTTGTTTTTAGTTCTACAGTTTTACAGTTTCAACCTATTTTCTTTATTCAATAGAAGTTATTGTTCACTCGATATCTGTTGTTGTTCTTCATATCTCCGTGTTATTGTATTCAATCTATTATTCATTTTGTTCTGCTCATAAATCCAGATCAGTGGTATCAGAGTGGTTTTCTCTTCATTTTGTTTTCTTTGTGCATGTCCCTGACAAGATCTGGGTATAATAAGTTGGGACTCACACCGAGCCCAAAAAAAAATCATGGGGAACGAGAAGAAATATGATGTAGGAGGAGATCCTTTTAAATTGTTACTCGAGGAAACCCTTTCATTACAAAGGAATGAAATGATGGACCACTTTGCATAGATCCTTTGATGACTTCCCATAGGAGACACATATTCATCAAGCGACCATGCAACCCCCTTCAAGGTACAAGTAAATTTTTATATTCCATTATTTGAATTAATGATAGATTTATATGTTGTAGATAAATGGTTGAATCTGCTCGAAGGGTATTTTTTGGTCCACAATTTTTTCGATACGGAAAACATTACTTTTTCACTCCTCAAGGCCACCCCATATGTTAAGGACTGGTGGAATACTTACTCTGAGAAAAGGGACATGGAGGAATATGAAATATTCTTGGTCACCTCGCCATGGGATTCCTTCAGGGATGCAATTAAAGAACAATACTACCCTGTTGGAAGCTATGAGGACCAGTACACAAGATGGAACATGCTGCGTCAGGAAAGGGACCAGACAGTACCGGATTTCACCAATATTTTCCATACCCTCCACACCAAATTGGGTATCAAAGACTCTAAACGACATTTAGTTCTAAAATACTGTAGTTGTCTACATAGATACATTCAAACATAAATGGAGTTTCTAGACATCGCGTCATTAGGTGAGGCTTATAGATATGTTGTCAAGATCAAGCAAAAATTTAAGAAGAAGAAGCGAGAGTTTGGATCTGCAAACTCCTCACGGCCGAAGCATGGAAAAGGCGGCCCCAACCCACAAAACAAGGGACAGAGAAAATATGGCCACTCTCAGGAAAACCATTCCAAGCCACAACCCAAGAAGGGTAATGAGAAGTTGTAGAAGGACATGGGAAAGTGATGTGAATACCATAAAATACCTTGGCACAACACCGAAGAATGTCTCTCCAATAAGTCACTTATGGCCGAGCTGAAAGATTCCAAGTCATAGGTAGATTCTGACTCCAAATAAAATCTAGAAAGAGGGAAGCGTATTATCGATGTCGAACCCAGTTCCATTTTCTCTACTACCAAAGTCCAACCAAACAAACCAGAAGGACCAGAGGAAGGGGAATGGCTCTTTCACTCACATATGTGGGTAAAGGGGGATCTGCTTCATTTCATTGTCGACAACAATAGTCAGAAGAACCCGATCTCAGCATAGGTCGTCAAGCGACTGGACCTGCCAATGAAAACACATCCGCAACCCTACACCATCGGCTAGATTCACCAAGGAATAGATCTCTGTGTCAACCAACAGTGTCACCTACCCTACGCCATCAATCCCTTCAAAGACAAGGTATTGTGTGATATTTCTCCCCTTGAAGTTTGTGATGTTATTTTAGTCCAACCATATTTGTGGAAGTGACATGATGTGTATGAGTCTAGACCCCACAATTTTATTATTACTTTGGGTAGACAATTGTATAGGATACTAGAGATAGCATTGCCTACCAATATTTCTTTAATCTCTACTAAGAAATGTTCTAAGTTCATTTCACAGACTAAGAAGTTCATCTTCTTTGTGATCCATGCTCCCGGTGAGCAGAAGATCTCCACAAAATATGTGACCTTTACACAGAGCCTCTCTTTGTAGTAGAAGCAAGTCGATGGGATCGTGGAAGAGTACAAAGACATATTATCCTCACCCACCAGGGTACTGCCGGACTCCCAAGTCAAGCATCCAATTGATCTAACCCTTGGTGAACCTCTTCCTATTAGACCAGTCTATCATCATTCACTGATGGAAAATGATGAAATCAAGAGCCATATCCAAGAGATTCTTCAAAAGGGGAACATCCTACCCAACTCATCCCTTTGCAGAAGCCTGATTGTACTGGTGCAGAAGAAAGACATGACCTGAGGCTCTGCATTGATTACAGAGAATTAAACAAAATCACAGTCAGGAACCTATACCCAATTCCCCGAATTGATGACCTTATTGACCAACTCAACGGGGCAAAGTTCTTCATTAATATTGACCTAAATTCTAGCTACCACTAGGTTCCCATCAAACCGACTAATGTATGGAAGACAACTTTCAAATCTAAATAAGGTCTCTTCAAATGGTTGGTCATGCCCTTTGGCTTAACAAATGCACCAACAAATTTCATGAGGTTGATGGATGATGTATTGAGACCCTTCACCAACTATTTTGTGGTGGTACATATGGATGACATCCTCATCTTCAACAGAATTTGGGAGGAGCACATGTAACATATTCAATGGGTTTTGAACACTCTGCAGCAACACAAGCTATATTTCAACTTGGAAAAAATATCCTTTGGAATTAACATGGTCCAATATACATTGTTGATGAGCATGGGGTACATGTGGATCCAACTAAGATCCAATTCATTCATGATTGGCCAACCTTGACCACACTAACTGAGCTTCAGATCTTCTTGGTATTTGTTGACTTCTACCGAAGGTTCGTGTTGTGATTCTCCCATATTGCATGGGCCGTCAACCAAGTGACCAAGGGAGGTGGCAAGGAAAATTTTGCATGGGGGAAGACACAACAATGAGAATTTCATGATTTGAATCATTGTGTGTGCTCAACTCTAGTGCTCTCCTTACCCAATCTGCAACAATCGTTCAAGATTGAGACTGATGCCTCTAACTATGTTGTAGGCATAGTTCTCACTCAACACGGTCATCTAGTAGCATACCATAGTGAGACACTCTAAGATTCCATCCATAAATACCCCACCTATGACAAGGAAATGTATTCCATTGTGCAAGTATTCCATCAATGGAAAAATTCCTTTTTGGAAAGAAGACAATCATCCACACTGATCATAAGACTTCGTGGTTCATATAGACATAGGCAAAGTTGCAGAATGACCTCCATCAAAAGTGGTCCACATACTTGCACCAGTTCCATATCAACATCAAGTATAAGACACATATAAAAAATCGTGTCGTTTACTTCCTCAGTCGACCTCCCGTTGCTGCACTCACCATCATGCTCCATTCCTGTGGGCATGAGGCATCTGAGTGGCCCCAACTTTATCAGTGTGACCCTGACTTCACCACCACCTATAAAATCTTAGGTACAGGTGCGAATGTCACCTATTTTCACATTCATGAAGTACTGTTATGCCATCTGGTCCACCTCTGTGTTCCCACAAGTGAGCG
Organism: Picea engelmannii; assembly: GCA_009831015.1. Lineage (NCBI taxonomy): Eukaryota > Viridiplantae > Streptophyta > Pinopsida > Pinales > Pinaceae > Picea > Picea engelmannii. The sequence goes on along the minus strand of ML788269.1, from coordinate 660,882 downwards.
TGCAAAGATGATTTGGGCGGCTCACTACAGTCAGATGTCAGGACATTTTGGCGTGGAGAAAACTATGGTCATTCTACAAAACCATTTTTATTGGCCAAAATGTCAATAGGACATCAACAAGTATATCAAATATTGCACTTTTTGCTCCATTTCCAAGCCGTTCGTCAAGAAGAAAGGCTTATATACCCCTCTTCCTACTCTCGAGAGACCTTGGGAATCCATCTCGATGGATTACATGTCTGGCCTTCCATCCACCAAGCAAGGAAATGATTGTGTATTTGTGGTAGTTGATCAGTTTTTGAAGATGGTCATTCTCACAACCTACAAGAAGAGCATCACAGTGGAAGATACTGCCAAGACCTTCTTCGAACGAGTGTGGGTCCATTTTGGGATACCACAGACCATCATCTCATATCAGGACAACTGGTTCCTCAACACATTTTGGTCGAGTCTCTGGTCACTGTTGGACACCAAGCTCACTAAATCCACTGCCTTCCACCCCCAAACTGATGGCCAAACAAAGTCATCAATCACATGATTATGCACATCCTGCGCATGTATAACTATAATCACCCACGTACATGGGATGAGATTCTTCCTTATGTTAAGTACATGTACAATAGGGTTTTCCATAGCTCCACTAGCCATATCCCATTTCAGGTGGGGCTAGGATTCCAACCCTTGGGTCCCATTGATGTTGCACTACCTCTTGCAACCACACAGGAAGAATCTTCCCATGTTCAGTCTAAGGCCGAAAAGTCCACCAAATTCATTGAGCATATTCAACACATCCGCCAATAGGTCCATGAGATTTTTTTAGAAAGACAATGCTAAATACAAGCAACTCCATGATCGACACCGGGTACCGCACAAGTTTCAGGTGGGAGACAAGTTCTAGTTACATTTGTAGAAAGAGCACCTTATAGGCCCCCATTGAAATCTCCATCCACTTCGCTATGGGCCTTACATTATCACCAAAAATGTGTGTGACAATTCTTTGAGCTCAACACTCCCCCTTTCCTTGGCTTGCACCCAGTGTTCAATGTGGACCTCCTTCGGCCATATTTTCCACCATTATTGGACACCTTAGAGATTGTAGAATAGTTGACACCAACATAGCTCAACCCTGATTGCATGGAACATGTATCCACTAATAAGATAGTGGACACACAGGTCAAGAGAACTATCCAACATAGGATCCATCTTTATCGGGTTGTCAAGGCAGGGCAACTCCTGCACCAAGAAAAATGGCTCACCAGGGGCCAAATTCTGAAATTTCCTCACCTGATGGGGGCACTCAACACAATGGAGACCATTTCTTCCTAAGGGGGGAGGACTGGTCTAGTTGGATATTGGTGGCCACCCACCTATTCCAATTGGCTTATGTTGACAGTTTTTAGTTCAACATATTTCTATATAATGTTGACATTTCTTTGTAATTGTGGGTTATGTACTTTTAGGGTTGTCTTGAAGCCCTACACAACATCCAGGTGGATATTGGTGGCCACCCACCTAATCCAATTGGCTTATTTTGGAAGTTTTAATGTCAATACAACTTTTTGTATTTCTAGGGCCGTTTTGGGGCCCTAAATAGTGTTTTCTTGGCTTGACACAGTTAAGTTGTAGGCGAAGTAAGATTTTGATGGAATAATGTGTATTTCTCAAAAATACATTTCCAACAGGCTATCACACGCCTAAAACGGAGGTCAGATGCAAAATTTACAACCCCGAGAAGTTGAGGTACCAACTTACCCATCGGGGCCCACATAAATTTTGGTGTTTCATCTCATAGGGTTAGGTTTTTGGATGTCTATGGTTTTGGAATTCATGTGTAATGTTAAAAAGGACTATGGAGCCTCATTTTAATAGTTCTTCTCAGACGAATGTGCATATCAACCACATCTCTTGTCATAGATAGCTACCACCATTCGAGCAAGTTGTTTTCAATTATGAAGTTTTACAGTTTCAGCCTATTTTATTTATTCAATAGAAGTTATTGTTCATTGGATATATGTTTTTGTTCTCCGTATCTCCATGTTATTGTATTTAATATATTATTCATTTCATTCTTCTCATAAATCTGGATCACATTTGGTAAGATGAAAGGTGAATAAATAAAGAGTTTAGAGATAATCTTGTATCTTGTGTTCTTTACTTGTCTTTGAGTGCTTATGAATGATGTTGATATGATTCATAGACTAGACCTAGTTTTTGGATTGATTGTAGTTCAATATTCATGAATGACTGTGAGACGATTTGTAATAATTGAGAATATACATAAGCTAGAAAAAGGAAAAATGACTTGGGTATCCGCCTGCCTTTCCCTTACTACCATAGAAGCTTGGTTCTTACATTCCCAATAGATACCTCAAGTGAGACTTCATCTGCGCAAGAAGGTGATGATGAAAGGGCTGATGTCTGGTGGGTTTGTTGGTCATAGTTAAACCAAACCTTGGGTCTTATAACCCATGCACAGACCATTTAAGCCAACAAATGGTTCTGTTGCTAGGACTAGGACGTTACAATTAAGGGAATGTTTTCAAGGCTGACTAAGAAGGAGATCAAAGACTGGTTAGAACGAAAAGAACATAAATTTGTGAGAAAAGAGAATAGGAACCCTTAGATCAGTGACAAGTAATGGATGAAACAGTATGTGTTCATGGATCTGCATGAAATTGTCTTTGGCAAATTTCCAAAAATTCTGATCGAGTGGCTAGAGAGGTTGGTAGAGAAGACATGAAGGTTTAGTGCTGCAACACCGAAGAATTGGACTCCTAAATTGGTAAGAAAACTGAATTCGGTAAGTAACCCAAATAATCGAGCAATTGATTTTTGGTTAGATAGTGTACTAGGGGGTTATGTTACAAAATTTGCAATAGATTGCATTCAATCATACAATATTGCTGAAAGATATTTTTTCAAAGGTCCATGCAAGAGGTTCTTGAAATCATTGAATACATGGATAAAAATGTTGTTATTGGAAAAAAACATGATAATAATGAAGTCTGACAACTAAAAGGGATTTGCGCACAAAGGGGGAGCTGGAGGATGACACGAGGATCATCTAAAAGAAGGAAACAATGAACAAGGAAGGGACTAAGGATGCAAGAAGGAAACATACCAGAGGAAAAGTATGATTTTGGCGATTTGTGCAGAGGGAAGTACAAGAAGTAAAATACAGGGGATCGGAGAGAACAACATCACAATGATCCAAAGGAGAAAGAATCATGCACACTATTCTGAATCGTGGAGATCCCATATATAGGAGGAGAAGAAGAGGGGTTTCAGTCTAGTCTAGTAATAGAAGAGTTGGTAAGTCCTACTTAGATCTAATCTTGTGTTGAATCCAAAACCCCATGTCCATCACCACAATAAGAGATAACATTTGAAGACTTGTCAAAATCCATCATAGTTAGTCAAGGAGTATAGAGTAGTAGCATTCATAATAGTGGGAGTAGTGCACAGAGTCAAAGTCAGAATCGAAGTCCACCAACATCACCAAGAGGAGGGACTGCACAAGCCAACATGGAAGGGGTAGATAATACTCTTAGACTTATTGAATTCAAGGGAGTGGGGTTAGAGGATTCAAAACAACACTTGTTTATGTGCGAAATAGTTTGGGCCGCTAAAAAAATACAGGATGATGGTGTAAAATTGCGTAATTAGAAACAACATTTAGAGGTCGTGCGTTGGTATGGTATATGAAGTTACATATCATTACACCTATAATACAAGCTAGGAATTTGATAGAGATAAAGAAATCACTATTAAATGAGTTCAAAAAGCCAAATTCGGAGTCATAGTACATCACAGAACTAAAAGAGATCAAATAGGTACAAACAAAGTCAATATGGGACTTGGATCAATGATTTAAGGATGTGATGGGGAGATTGAATTTCCAAATTCTAGATCAAAAACATCAAGAGTGGTTTATTGTCGAAATTCTACCACACATTTGAAGGCCCTTGATTCAACAGAAGGTTACATCACAACCCGAGGCACTGGAGATTGCAATGAAACTAGAGGCATCTCCTGCAGGATATATTGGAGGAATGGCACAGGTTCAGACGCAGTTGGCTGCATTAACAATTCAGTTGGTCGAGCTTACCAAAGGAAGGGATAAACGAGAACAATTTTGTTGTACCAAATGCAGGACGAAGGGCCATCAGAAGGATGAATACCCAACATTCATGCAATTTTTAGCAGCTGGAGCACCAAATCTACTACTAAAGGGGAACTACGAGATATCTAAGAAATGAGGCCATCATCCCACTGAGTGTCCATTGATACAAAAGTATCAGAGTACACCCAAGAACTTGTTTTGAAATTTTTGCAAGTCAGTAGGACATGAAGAGAAGGATTGTTGCACATTCGAACTACTAAAGGAGCACACATAGGATATGTATTGGATCCAATAAGAGAACACCTCTGCAGAGGGGGGTGGTGTGTAGTATAACAATCAGAGGAACCAAGGAAAATTTCGTAGAGGCTGGGGTAAGGGGAATTTTGGTACAGGAGGACATATATCGAGTATCTATTATAATTGTAATCGACCTGGACACTTGGACTGTGATTGCCAGAATCCATGTACGACATGCACATATTTCAGAGAACTAGATCATTGACAAAAGACTATCCCCCACTAGTTTCTAAATGATAGGCTAGAGGAAACCCAAATTAGAATTTGAATCAGAATGTGGCACAGATGATATCTCCGAAAGACGTAATGAAGGATAAAAAATAGTAGTCGTTACACATGGAGGAACTAGAAAAGGTACTGAAATGGAAAATCGAGGAAACCCGATAGAGCAGTGGGTAAGGAAGTCAACAAGGCCTATACCAACATTAGATCTTCAATAGGATAAAGAGACATGTCAGAGCACAATAAAGGAAATACTTGGATTGCATGGGGGAGCATCAACATCATCGCTGCCTCATATAGAAGATCAAGTTGTACCAGAGAAGTCAAGTGCGCAGGTAAGTACATTGACAGAGTTCTTAAGGAGTTGTGTAGAAAAATGAAATATAGAAATGCGTTAAGTATGTTATATAACATGATTTATCACTACATGAAAGGAAGGGACACCCATATCACACAAAGAATGGTGAACTAGGTATTGCTCAGGAAGAGAACCAATGAAGAATTCAGGCTCAATGCATAGATTGGAGAGTATGATGTGGATAATATTATTTTGGACTTAGAATCTCATGTGAATGTGCTACCTAAGAATACATGGGAGATGATGGGAGAACCTGAGTTAGTATGGTCCCTTGTTCAGTTAATGCTCGTGAATCAAAATAATATAGTCCTGATTGGGCGACTAAAATGACTACCTATGAACATAGACGAGGTGCACAACATGGTAGACTTTGAAGTTATTGAGATAGTTGATGATAATCAACCCTATCCATCACTGGAGGGATTGGAACGGGTGTTCGATAACCAAGAAATTATTAACTTGAAAAAGAGGGAGATGATATTCTAGTTTTCATATATGAAAGTTGCTACACCTTTGGACCCATCAGAAGGAAATAGACACACAAATCTAGCAAGAAGTAAATACATTGACAACTTATACAATATGACTACGTGTATGGGGGATTATGTCGATCTGATAATGGATGGTGCAATGAGTTGGAGAAGTATTAGTTCGTGTGCATCAGATTCAGAAGTCGGTCTAGCGAATAGGAAGAAAATGATGCATGAAGTGTCAACTAGACGATGTGCACAGATAAACCGATCTTTGCACTGGATTGGAATGGAGCTATGTGACCCACCCATGTACGATGGAATAAATGAGATTGACATATTTATAAAATAATTTGATTTAATGGTACCTGAACAACAAAGGATATTGTCTTTGGATGTCGTATTAAAAGAAACTCCAACTAGATGGTGGGCTGCACACAGAAAGGGAATGAAATACTAGGCATAATGCAATACACTAATGTAGATATTCTTTGGCCCTAAGAAAGAAGAAACTGCACAAAAATACACAAGAGAGAGTGACCCAATGGGTCACGTGGAATTTTGTAGGGCCTTATGGTGCTCAATACCGGAAATAGAGTGGATTCAAAAATTCATACACACATTGGACACCATCCCGAAGAATTGGTATTTAGAATTGGAGATGCGCAAGGAGACAACAAGTTGGGAAGAATTTCTCTGAAGATTCGAATTCATGTTCACATTTGAACATGGATCTCCTTCCATACATGCAACAATATAGGTAATTCGCTCTAAGATATTCTCAAAGATGGAGACGATGGATGTAGTACCCATATGTAGTGCACATAAATCCAATATAATGGTATATAAGCTATTGGAATGCTATAATGTGACGAAGGAAGAATACAAGGACAAGGATCCCAGGAATGTACAAATACTTGAGATAGAAGGAACATGTGCAGTAGAAGGGCCATATCTCTCATCCACTACGTACACATAACCTATCAAGATGAATAAGTTCAGCATTGGGACAATGGAGAATTATAAGTTTGTGCAGATATGAGATTATTAGAACGATGAGATAATTGAGAAGGTTGCAGACGTATTGCGGGAATATTATGATTTATTTCCAACCAGATTCTCATAGATGAAGGGGATAGCAGGTGACTTAGGCGAGATGAAGATCCCACTAAAAACTAGAGCTAAGCCAATACGAAAGAGACCTTACAAGTTAAACCCGAGGTACAAGGAGAAGATCAAGGCTGAAATAGACATAAAGCTAGATGCATGAATCATTGAACCAATAGAAGAATCCAAGTGGATTAGCCCAATGGTGGTGCAAGACAAGAATATAAGAGGAATTAGGATCTATGTGGATCTGAGGAAGCTGAATGATGAATTATTACATGATCCATTCCCAATACCATTCATGGATGAAGTACTGGAGAACGTAGGAGGTCTAGAAGCTTATTCATTTACAGATGGATTCTATTGGTACCATTAGATAAGAATTGCACAGGAAGATAGACACAAAACCACTTTTTTTTATGGAGTGGGGTAGTTATCAGTATACAATGATGCCATTTGGATTAAATAATTCCCCTGTGGTGTTTTCTAGAGTATTTTTTGCATCATTCAACGAGTTCATCCATAAATTTATGGAAGTTTACTTGGATGATTGGAAGATGTTCAGTTTACTACAAGATCATATAGAATTTCTTCAGCTTAGGTTAGATTGATGGAAATAGTGTCATATTTCGTTGAACTTAAAGAAGTGTATCTTTTGTGCACCATTTGGAATTCTACTAGGACATCTAGTATGAAAAAAAGGACTCTTGGTTGATCTAGCCAGGATCACATTAATTCTGGGCTTGGAACCTTCGGCATTAGTCAAACAACTAAGGGAAACTTTGGGTCATATAGGTTATTAGAGGATATTTATCAAAGGATATGATCATATTACAACACCCATGGAAAATCTACCGAAGAAGGAAGCCAAGTTTCAATGGAATGACGACTTCCAGAAGGGGATGGACACTTTGAAACAAAAACTGGTAACCACACCCATTTTTATATTTCTAGAGTGGAACAAGGAGTTTCATGTACATGTATATGCATCATCCATAGCATTGGGCATAATACTATCACAAACCAGGGAAGGGGACATCGATCATCCAATTGTGTTTGCAATTAGGAAACTATCTACATTTGAAAATAATTATACCACTACATAATGGGAAGGATTGGAAATGGTCTATGCACTACATAAGTTCAGGAACTACTTATTGGGGTCCCACTTCAAGATGTATACATACCATTATTCATTAAAGTACTTAGTCAACAAGCCCATATTAGGAGGAACAATATGTAGATGACTATTATTATTTCAGGAATATGACTTTGAGGTCATAGTAAAACTAGGAAAGTTGAATGCAGGACCATATCATTTCTCACGCATATTAACCAAAGAAGATGCAGGTAACTTAAATGACAATTTCCCAGATGCACAGTTATTTGCAGTAAGGATGGTGGATGATTACTTTGCAGACATTGTGTAATTTCTAAGTACAGGCATGGACCCCTCTGAGATGAAAGTTGCGTAGAAGAAACAATTGGTAGTGAAAGAAACATATTACCAGTTGATTCCAGGTAACTTATATAAGTTAGGGGAAAATGGAATATTGAGGCGTTGTGTACTGGAACATGAAAGGTTTATGATATTAGAGGAATCACATGATGGAATTGTTGGAGGAAATTACATAGGAAAATAAATGACACAAAAGATTTTATGCGCAGGGCTTTGGTGGCCTACACTGCACAAAGATGCGAAGGAGTATTGAAATATGTCAAAGAGTGGGAAAACCATCTAGGAGAGATGAAATGTCATTAAATCCACAAGTTACGCTGCAAACATTTGATAAGTGGGCCATTGACTTTGTAGGACTGATCAATCCACAATCAAGGAGATCATGGGAACAATACATCATCACTACAACATAATACTGGACAAGGTGGGAGGAAGCAACACCAGTTACCGATTATACGACATAGACTGTTGTGCGGTTTCTATTTGAGAATGTAGTCACAAGGTTTATATGTACATGCATGTTGCTTAGTGATAAAGGTACACACTTTTTGAATAGAACAATTTCCACACTGACTGAGGAGTTTCATATTCATAACAAAAAGAGTACACCATATCATACTCAGGCCAATGGAATAGTGGAAGATTTTAATAAGATATTGGAGAATTCTTTGAAAAATATCTGCGATGTATGGAGAGATTATTGGGACTTACGAGTCCTTGCAGTGCTATGGGATTACAAAACTACAAGGAAGAAGTTGATAGGACATACACCATTCTAGTTGGTCTATGGAAAGGAAGCAGTGATTCCCATTGATTTCATTCTACCTAGCATGTGCATTGCAACAATCATTGAGGTCTCCGATACTGGTGTGATAGAGGAGAGATTGGCACAATTAGTTCAGCTTGAGGAGGACCGATTTATTGTAGGGTTCCATCAATAGGTGTAGAAAGCTAGAGAGAAGGCCTGGCACGATCGCCACATTAAACCAAAGAAATTTCAAGTCGTCGATTTGGTAATACTTTATGAAAACAAGTATATGAAGCATCTAGGGAAGTTTCACATGAAATGGTTAGGACCTTACATAATCCAACAATTAACTGAGACAGGTGTTGTGCGGTTGGAAACCTTGAATGGAAAAGTCCTAGAGGGAATGGTGAATGGGAGTCCGTTGAAACTCTATAGAGACAATCGATAGTCCGTGTAGTAATCTGGGTTGCACCAAATCTCGTTTATTATAGCAAGTGTAACATAGTAGAAAGAAAAATAGGAAAAAAACAAATAAAAAGTAGAAAAAAGGAAAGAAAAAAGAAGAAGAAGAAGTAGATATAGGACAAAAGAAAAAGAGTGGTTGAATACCAAGGTATCGAAACTTGTGCAATTGGACTGATCATCATATATGAAGACAACATAGGGCCAAGTTCAAATACAAGATACAAACGATCCTGACTGTGACGTGTACAACTGGAAGAGAAAAGAACCATTGCGTAGGTTGGATATGATAAGACTGTTAAAAGCATTCAGGCACAGAAATGAAAGGTTAGACAACTGGCAGGATAGGTCATAAACATGCAGTATAAGCCTTAAATAGGGAAATTCGTTGGAAATCATGAACAAATCAACAATACAAAAGGAAAATCATAAAGTGGATTTGGTCATAAAAAATAATTTAGTTACTCAGTCACCAACTACGATGCCAGATTGGACAAAGAAGTTAAGAAGGGATGAGACAAGTATACTTGGCACAAATGCACAAAACACCGAGAGGGAAGGAAATTATAAGTCATTGTTGCATGCAATCAGGAGAAAATATAGAAGAATTACTCAAGCCAAGGAAGAGAGACCTACATAGACACACAAATTTCATTCACAAGTCCATCATACAGAGATAATCGCACCATCGAGAATCAGAGGACCGTCCGATGCAACGAAGAAGCAACCAAAGTGACCAGTAGTAGATGTGGACATCGAGGAAATAGTCATAAATTCTACCTTGGCTGCACCAAAATTTTTCCATGGGGATTATTTACCTCCGAGGAAGGATGACACTCCCCCAATAAACATACCAGCAAATGTAAAGTACGTGCCTACCAATAACACCAATTCTAAATAGAGTTAGTAGTGAGGAAGATGTGCTTGGGAAGGTGGCCAATATGAAATTTATGGACCATGATATCATTGATTCTCAGAAATTCCCTGAGTTGGCCAGGGATCAGTGTTTATGCACAAATACCACCCCAGGCACAAGACAAATTCTAATAGAACTGCAGGAATGGGCATCAGGCTTAGAGAAAGCATGAATACTAAACTTGTTCGAAATTCCACATTTTGGCCGAAGTACATAAATCAATTCATGTGTCAAGGTGTTACTTAGTTGTGTTCATGGGGGGACACTCTAGCTAGATCCCATAATCTCCATCAATACTACACTAATTGTGTGCATCATAGGGTTGAGAAAAGCAAGTGAAGACCCCTAACTCTTGTTCCACAAAATTGGAGAGTGATCCCTCTCCGAAGCCATGAAAGAGAAATTTGACACATTCAGAGGAAAAAGGGGTCTGGATGTGAATAACATCAATGACAAAGAGTTCAGATTTATGACACAAGTTTTGGCTTGCAAGCTATTGCTGGAAGTATAACAAGATGTGCTGACATGAAAACATACAAAATAAGACAGTTGGATTAGGCAGGCCACCCATATCCACCTAGAGGATGTGTGGGGATCCAGACAGCCCCAGAAGTGTAGAACCCACAATTACAAAGCAGTACGAAAGAACGTGTTGAACAAAAAACTGTCATGAGAAGCCACTTGGAATAGGCAGGTGGCCACCAATATCCACCCGGATCAATCCTCCCCCCTTAGGAAGCAATGGTCTCCATTGCGTTGAGTTCCCCCATTAGGTGAGGAAACTTCTACTGGATTTGGCCTCGGGTGAGCCACTTGCCTTGCTGTAGGAGTTTCCCTGCCTTGACAACCCGATAAAGTTGCATTCACTGCTGGCAAGTGCACTTGACCTGTGTATCCACTATCTGATCAGTGGATGCTTGTTCCATGCAGTTAGGGTTGAGCTTTGTTGGTGTCAGTTGTGTTGACACCAAAAGACTAGAGAGTCTCAAGCATCAACATTTTCAACTTCTCGCGGGGCTAGATGAGAAGACGCGAAAATATCACCCTAGACTTAAAGGCCCAGACAAGAACGTGTATTGAACTCTTGGCTAACTTTCCACTAACCTATAATCCAAACATAAATCTCTTTGTCTTGTAATTTAACTTTTGACATTTCTTAATTTTTATGTGATTTTATGATTTTATACTATTTGTAATCCAATTATTGTTATGTGAGGTTTTATATAGTTAAAATAATAAAAATAAAATTAATAATAAAAAACAAATGATAAAAAGTAAAAAACAATTGTTTTTATTTTATTTTAACAAAAGGTAAATTAAAATAAAGCTAACTAAACTACAAACATTAATAAACTATCCTAGATTTAAAGTAATCCAATTTTTTAAGAAAAAACTTATAACATTAATTTGAAGCCTATGGTGAAGCAATATTTTCTTAATATATATTTTTTTGTTTTTTATTTAGAAGTTAGGATGACTATGCCATAATAAATCAAAACAGTAAAATAAAGGGTTTATATACATTGAATAATTAATGAGTGAAATATATAATCTTTATGGATTTGTTCTTTTTCCTTCTAAAGTTTAGGATGTAAAGATAATAAAATAAAACAAAAATATACTAAGTTTATGTACATTGATTAGATTGATTAGATAGTAAATAAATTTTATGAACATACAATAAATATAATTAATTTGTAATATATATATATATATATATATATATATATATATATATATATATATATATATATATATATTTTGAAATCAAAATGTAAAAAGTTGAAGAAAATTAAGAAATTTAAAGAAAAAAATCATAAAAATGTACAAAGTGGTAAATAGCTAATTTTCATTGAAAAACTCTCATACAACATTATAAATCAATCAAAATCTTCAAGTCCTTGCATAGACAAGGGCCAGGTATATGGTCTTTCGCCCTTCTAGACACAACGTATAATAGAAAGACCAAGCATAAAAAAGAAAAAGAGAGTTGAGCCAAGAAGGAATAGAGCCATGACGACGAATCGCAAGGAGAGAACTTGCATAGTAACACTGATTAGCATCGAATCGCAATGAGAGAACCTGCATAGTAACACTGATTAGTGTCGAATCGAATCGAGCCTTATTACAACAAACTAAACAAGTAAATCTTTACCTCATGAAGACCAGCAAACTCATCCTCGCTTATCCTCTTCGCTGCTTCGCAAGATCACCTGCTGTCAACGATTTCATCCATCCCTAGTAAAGATGTAATGGATATGTGATAATAATGATTGTGCTCACGCCTTAAGTACCTGATAGCAAGTGCAAGACTGGAAATAGTGGTATCATCGTATGCGCTCAATCTACGGCTGTGGCTATCCACCATGCAGCAGCCCAATCATTGGGAGGCTGCTGCAATGTATTTGCTATACATTGCAGCAGCCTCCCAATGATTGGGCTGCTGCATGGTGGATAGCCACAGCCCTCAATCTACTCGATCACATGTTGTACAAATTCGTAAATGCGTTGTAGATGTTTGTCCCTTGGGTTTAAACTTCACACCGCTTGTCATGATTGTATCCAAATCTTCTTTCCTAAATTTATAATTCGGGAACTTGAAAAGAAGCTGGTTCGATTACTTATTTTCCTGCGTTACTATCAAGTCTTCGTGGATTTCTTATGCCAAATAATAATTGCAACGACCGAACTGTATTGATCTTCTTTGAGCGAAACATAAAATAGACATGTTATATTTAAACTTCAAACTTAGTCGTATGAAATTCATAAAATGTGCTGTAGGCAACTTTTACTTTTCATAACATATATCCACCATGCCCATTCAAATTCATGCCCTTCATCATCTGTTTTCTCCACTTTTATATAAAAGGTGTTGTACTAACTCTTTTCTTTGAAATATCATATACCACCCTTAAACACCCCTTGTACCATGCCTTTTAAAATGATATGGTAACAAGTTTTTGGGAAAATTATATCATAATTAAATTTCACTTATAAGATGTAGATGTATATTTATATTAATGCTTTTCTTTTAATATTTTCTTTATCTCCATTAAGCATCTTATCAATGTTATATCCACAACCTTTTGCATATGATATATGAGTTCTTAATATTGTTAATAAAACAATATAATATCCATAATGTAGGTTAACATTTCTTCTTTATGAAACTCTCTTAATAAAAGAAGTATGTATACTCCTTGTACCTTGTAATAAGATTTTTATGTCTCTTGAATACTTCATGGTCCATGAATATTCCCCCACGCAAGTAATTGTAAACCAAATTTTGTTTCTCTTCGCCATGCCATATGTTGATAGTGATGTTCTTTTAATATTTCTTTCCATGCGCAGAAGGATGAACTTGTCCAAGACAAAAGATGACTATCAACCACGTCAATTGCAATGAATACTTATCTTAGGTTCAAAATATTTTCATCACCGAATGTGTAGAAACCATTGAGTGAGATGCACACAATATTTCTCAAGTAAATGCGAAAAAACGTAGCATGGCAACTTCTTTGTTGGCTAAGTTCTGTTGACAAAAATTGTCATTAACAAGTTGTTCTGCGATCTCGAAGGTGTCCAATAATGGTGGAAAATATGGCCGAAGGAGGTCCACACTGAATACTGGATGTAGACCAAGGAAGGGTGGAGTGTTGAGCTCAAGAGCATTGCTACCCACAACCTTGGTGATAGTGTAAGGCCCATAACAAAGTGGGTGAAGCTTTTGATGGGGCCTGGTGAGATGCTCCTTCTACAAATGTAACCAGATTTTGTCACCAACTTGAAAATGGTGTGGTACCATGTGTTGATCATGGTGCTTCTTGTTCTTAGCATTGGATTTCTGCAAAATCTCCTGGACCTGTTGGCGGATGTGCTGAATCCGCTCAATGAATCTAGTGGCTTTGTCGAGTGTAGACTGATTAGGGGAAGAGTTTGTTTGTGTGGTGGAAAGGGGAAGTGCAACATCAATGGGTCCCAAGGGTTGGAATCCCAGACCCACCTAAAATGGGCTATGGTTGGTGGAACTATGGAGAGCCATGTTGTAACTGTGTTGGAAATATGGGAGACTCTCATCCCATGTATGTGGATTCTTAGAATTGTACATGCAAAGGATGTGCACAATCATCTGATTGACGACCTATGTTTGGCCATCGGTTTGGGGGTGGAAAGCAGTGGATTTTGTGAGCTTGGTGTCCAACAAAGACCAGAGACTCAACCAAAAGGTGTTGAGGAACCTGATGCCTCGGTCATAGATGATGGTTTGTGGTATCCCAAATTGGACCCACACTCATTCTAAGAAGAGCTTGGAAATATCTATCGCTCTGACATTATTCTTACAAGTTGTGAAGATAACCATCTTTGAAAACTGATCAATGACCAAAAACATGCAGTCATTTCCTTGTTTGGTGGACGAAAATCCAAACATGTAATCCATTGAGATAGATTTCCAAGGCTTCTCGGGAATAGGAAGAAGGTTGTATAAGCCTTTCTTCTTGATGGCTGGCTTGGCAATGGCACAAGAAGTGCAAGATCTGATATACTTGCTGACGTCCCATCACCTTTTGAAGAATCTCTTGGATCTGATGCCCGATTTCATCATTCTCCATCAGCGAGCATCGATAGACTGGTCCATTAGGTAGAGGTGCATCAGGGGTCAGATCAATTGGGTGCTTGAATTGGCAGTGTGTCAATACCCCCGTAGGTGAGGAGAAGATGTCTCTATATTCTTCCACAATCTCGTCCACTTGATTCTGCTTCAAAGAGGGGCGTTGTGTAGAGGCCACGGATGTGGAAGCAACCTTCTTCTTACTGTGATAATGGATCACAAAGAAGGCGAACTTCCTGGTCTGTGAAATGACCTTACTGCATTTCTTAGTAGAGATTAAAGAAATAGCAGTAGGCGGTGCTACCTATGGGATCCTGTACAATTGTCTACCCAAAGTAATAATAACACTGCGGGGTCTAGACTCATACACATAATGACGCTTCCACAAATATGGTTTTCCTAAAACAACATCACAAACTTCAAGGGGAGAAATATCACACAATACCTCATCTTTGAAAGGCTTGACGTCGTAGGGTAGACAACACTGTTGGCTGACACAAAGATGTTTTCCTTGGCGAAGCCAGCGGATGGTGTAGGGTTGCGAGTGTGGTGTCGTTGGAAGGTCCAACCGCTTGATGATCTCTGCTGAAATTAGGTTCTTTTGACTACCACTATTGACAATGAAGTGAAGTGGAGCCCACTTGACCCACATCTACGAGTGAAAGAGCCTTTCCCCTTCCTCTAGTTCTTTTGGTTTGCTCTATCGGAATTTGGTGGTAGCGATAGTGGCACTGGGTTCATCATCGATAATCCGCTTCCCTCCTTCAGGATTTGACTCGAAATCAGAATCTACCTCTGACTTGGAAGCCTTTAGCTCGACTATGAGGGACTGCTTGGAGTGACATTCTTTGGTGTTGTGCCAAGGATTTTTATGGTACTCACACCATTTTCCCGTGTCCTTATTCGTCTTCTCATTTCCCTTCTTGTGTTGTGTCTTGGATAGGTTGTCCTGAGGGTGACCATATCAACTTGGTCCCTTGTTGTGTGGGTTGGGCATGCCTTTTCCCTTCTTTGGCTGTGAGGGGTTTGCAAATCCAAACTCTCTCCTTTTTTGATTAAATTTTTGCTCAATCTTGACAGCGTATTGTTGGCAACCACCAATTCTGTCAATTTTTATCACAATTAAAATAATCACAAAGAGATTATATCTTTCTGTAGCTGCCACCTCCTTACATTTATAAACGCTTATGTTCCTGACCCTCGAGGCAATGATTGGGATGAAATTATCCTATGAGTTTTTCATTTTATTTTTCGTTTGCTTTGTTTGAATTTCATGACTGCAAGCATGAAATTCAAACAAAAAACTTTGTTTGGGTAATTATTATGCAGTTTGCGTTTTTCTTATTTCATATTACAAAAGAAACTACACCTTGAGGAAACCCATATGTTGCTAAGATTCAAGTTTTATAAACTCATTGATCAATTCACTACCACAATCTTTATGTATTATGGGTATCATGACTTAATTGGTGCTATGATTAATCATTTGGTTTTAATTTTTGAAATGTATGAATGCACAAAACATTGGATTAACATTCAATATGGGTTTCATGCTCTCAACAATCATATCAAATTTCGTATCACTTGGTACAGGTCTGATGTACCCATGACAACACCTCACCTTGCTATCCTGTGCATTAATGAACCCATTCATTACTCGAATTGGCATTCGATGGTAGTCGAGGGTTTGATATTCATTATGTTGAATGGCTCTTAGGTCTGCATGCCCTTCGATTGCTTGTATCTCTAAACTTAAGTTATCAAGCATGGCAGTCTCCAAACTTCATAGGTTTCAGGTCATTTTAGTTTGCACAGACCTCTCTCTACTACTCATTTATTGGAAGCCTAAGTATCCCTCTTGTGATATCTATTGTGTCTATTTCACAATGGCCATGGCCCCTGTGGTTCGAATCGAACCGAACGACTGTCAAGCTCTTCTTTCCCACAATGATGCCATATATGATTTGAAGGCTCACGGTTGGGATATCTTCCTCAGGAAATTCGATGGGTACAATCTTGCGGTCGCACAACCCTTTACACAGACATTTGATGGGCTTAGGGCCAAGGTCGGGGATGTGCAATTGGAGGTCATAGAAGACTCTGTCACCCAAGCAACAAGACTCCTGCAGGAAGGTGAAAAGTGGTTTAAAAATGCCAAAATGGAGGATGTTCCATGGAGCTTGTTCATGGTCTCTTGCAAGTCTACCTGCTGTCCTAAAGGTATTCCTATTAACCTTCTAAAGCCTCGATGGCACAACCTTATTTTAATTTTGAAACAATTCGTAACATGCGAAGGCTGGTATGGTTTGGTATTTTTATACCACATCCAATTGCTGATGTTATTCATAGGGTTTGAATTGAACATTCTGTTCTACTTGTTAATGAGCCTATACAAAATGTCGAAACACTTTAAGAGACAAATCATGAATTCTCTGTCGAGCCTTTTTCATCACGGGCTCATAAAAATCCTGTTTTTATCGCACCTGTCACAAATCGAGGACACTTGGGAAAGTTTCTTGAGTCGAAATGGTTTCACCCAACCCGACAATACAAGGAATTCACCTTTAAATGTGAACCCCATTTCTGATAATCTTGTAACCGAAAGTCAAGGGTTCAATTCACCCGACGGATGTGAAGTTAATGAATCTGTGTCTATTGCTTTGCAAACCCCCATGGTTGAAAAATCACAATGCATGTTTTGGCCCATAAAATTGTTGGAACAGGTAGTAGGTGAATTAAAAGGAAAAGTTGCCCCTGTTCTTACTAATAAACCTAATTAGAACAATAGTGACAAACCTATTGTAAATAAAATTCGTAAGGGTAAGAAACAACAAAGATCAGATTTGATTTTTAGAAATAAGAGGTCTGGTCATTTGATATCGAGGAGTTTAAGGAATTGAAAAAGGGATCATTTGAGATCGATCTCTATGATCGAGGTCAATGATCACTATTCATATCAAGAGATCAATGATTTCCTTTCTCAGGAAGATTCGAATAACCAGTCTCTCAAGAACGAAACTGTTGGTCAGGTTGAGCAGTATGATTTTGTCTCTAGGTTGCCTCCGTTTCTGAAAGGCCAAGAGGGTTTTGCTGGCATTATTCATGACTTGAAACAAGCCACAGGGAAGCACAAAATACCCATTGCTGAGTGCATTCCACATCAGTCTGCTATAACACCAGTACATTGTGACAGTTGCTTAGATTGGATAGAGCGTTATTACAGGGACATTCTGTTGTTACAGGCACAAGTAAAATGTATGGCTTCACGCAATGATTTACTTGAACGAGAAAACCAAGAGTTGAAAGCATGGGCAGAGCGAGAAAATAAAAGACCCAAACGAACCGGTAATATAATCATAAAAAATGCAACCAACTTCAATGCCATCTTTAATTCAGAACTGTCTGATCCCTCACTTGCTAATTTATAATGGTAAAAATGATTTTGTTTGATTTTGTTTCATTCTGTTATGAAAAATCAAAATAGGAAGATTTAATTTCGATTTTCTTTGTTAATAATAAGATTAGATACATAATCTCTTATTCTGTAGCCAGTCTATTTCTGAATATTAGTTAGCATTGTTTTCTGAATATCAATTTCGTTTTGCTATCTACAGGAAAATGATAATTATGCTGTTGATTACGTGGAGAAACCATCTTGGATCATATGGTCTACTAATCAATAGTTTCTTTCTTTTATGTTGAAAAAACTTTGTTATTATTTTGACAAACCAACTCATACAAGAGTGGTTTCCAGTTTTTACTATTTTTGTAATACTATATATTTTTTGGGGATTGCACTCTATCTTGCATGATAGGAGTATGTGAATCGTAAGCTAGTTTAAATAGTGATCACTGTTAGTAATGAGGACATCTTTGGCTAGGATACATTATGGACATATGATTTTGAAGACTAATATGAAGAAGTTGCTCACCATTTGGCTTTAGACCTATGTGACGCTTACCCCATTATGTTTTTGCCTTCATCTTATGAAATGTTATTACGTTTGATGCAGATTTAGTCTGGTTATCGTATGGTATCTCATATTATTAAGTATTTTGATGATGCATGTAATTTGTTGTTCCCTTTTACATCTGTGATCAATTCGCCATTTAATTATTGTCGATTTATTCTATATATTAAATGATGGATTGCATTAATGCTTTGAATTGAGTTTCCTCTCTTTATAAGTATTGATTATCATAAGGTCATGAGATCTTTATATTTATCATTTTGTTGTTATATTCTTGTTCCAATGCATCTTTGAGTTTGTTCTGGGAGTATTAGCACTGTTCTGTTACAGGTTTCCCTCATACGCAGGACAATCGGGAGTTTTTAATTGCACAGAAAGATAAATCCATCTTAGTCAATTAGTTATAGGTTAGTTTACTTGTTATTTAGTTAAATTATTTATTAATGAAATAAAAACAACTTGAATTAGCTTTGACTGTTCATCTATTCTTATTTCAATTATATTGGATTAACATTAATTAGCGTTAGACTTTTAAATATTCAACAAAAAACGAAAAATGGATGTGCTTTCTTTATCTCTCTTATAAACACTTTCAAAAACATTTGTTTCACAAGATGTCAAGTAAATCTTGTACGCTGTACATAGACTGTTTATAATCATATGCACATATTCATGTTTCCATTTGAACATTTGTAATTATTAAACTTATATTATTAGTATCATATCTTTATAGATTGGTTTCTTTTCTTTTGTTATTTTTAGGATTATTAGCTGGCCAATGGAGCCATTAAACCATCGGGTCATTTCATTCCAAACGACTTGGGTCATTTAGACAACACTGGTCTGGATTTGACCTTCCAGTTGATAGTGTGTCATTTACTCCCATCAACACGTATTTATAAGTCGTGCCCAATGAGGTGATATCTAGGACATCCATTTCTATTTGAATGTATCTATGCAAACAGTCGTGGTATTTTAGCACTAGATGATGCTGAGAGTCTTTGATACCCAATTTGGTGCAAAAGGGTATGAAAAATATTGGTGAAATCTGGTACTATCTGGTCCCTTTCTTGACATAGAGTGGTCCATCTGGTGTACTATTATTTAATGGCGTCCTGGAAGGAATCCCATGTAGGGGCCACCAAAAACATTGTAGATTCCTCCATGACCCTTTTCTCAGAGTAAGTATCCCACTAGTATTTAACATGGGGAACGACCTTGAGGAGTGAAAAAGTGATCTTTTCCCTACCAAAAAATATCCTTCGAGTAGATTCGACCATTTATCTACAACATCCACATCTATCAGTCCTTCAAATAATGGAATATCAAAATTTACATGTACCTTGAAGGGGGTTGCATGGATGCTTGATGAATATGCTTCTCCTGTGGGCAGTCATCGAAGGATTTGCATTAAGTTGTCCATCATTTAGTTCCTTTGTCGCGTGAGGGATTCCTCAAGCAACATTTTAATAGGATCTCCTGCTCCATCATCTTTCTTTTTGTCCCCCATGGGTTGTTGTCAGGCTCGGTGTGACTGATCTTGTAATGGCTTGATTGGTTCGAGTCCCAACTTCTTGTACACAGATCTTGTCGGGGACATGCACGGAGAAAAACAAATGAAGAGCTAACCACTCTGATACCACTGATCCATATTTAGGAGCGGAATGAACGGATTAACAGACTAAATACAATAAACACAAAGATATGAATAATAACACAAATACCCAGTGAACAATATCTTCTATTAAATAATGAAATAGGATGAAACTGTAAAACTGTAGAACTGAAACACTTGCTTGAATGGTGGTAGCTATCTCTGAGAAGAGATGTGGCTTCTACGGGCATCCGTCTGAGAAAAATGGATTACAATGAGGCTCTAGAGGCCTTTTTGATATTACTCATGAATTTCAAACTCTAGACATCCAAAAACCTAACACTAGAAGGTGAAATGCCAAAAGTCATGTGGGCCCTATGGGTAAGTTGGTGTACTTTGGTACCTCAACTTCCCAAGGTTGTAACTTTTGCATACGACCTCTATTTTAGGTGCGTGATAGCTTGTTGGAAAGGTATTTCAAAGAACTACACATTCCATCATCAAAATCTGACTCCATCTACAATTTGACTGTGGCAAGCCAAAAAAAAATGTTTAGGGCCTAAAACGGCCCTAGAAGTACAATAAGATGTGCTGACATGAAAAAATACAAAATAAGATAGCTGGATTAGGCGAGAGGCCACCCATATCCACATGGAGAATTTATGGGGCTTCTGAAATCCCTAGAATATTAGAACCCACAATTACAAAGTAGTACAGAAGAACGTGTTGAACAAAATATAGACACGAGGAGATAGTTGGAATAGGTGGGTGGCGACCAATATCAACCTGAATCAAATTTTTATTCCTATTTGTAGCTCATTACTAAGGTAGTGGAGACCACACTGAGCATACCATAGGAATTAGTTGTCGCATTGAAGGATATTGCATGGTTCATAGCCGACATGCACCATCTGTATGTGAAAGCTAAGAAGAATCCTACGTGGAAATGGTTGTTGACCAGTTACCAGTTGACACTAAAAGACGTGCAATTAATAATCAGTAACTGAGAGGATGAATGGAAGAATACAAAAGAAAAGCTAGGGCCATCAGAAGAGGATGAAGACCAAAACAACAATGAGGAAGAAGAGGATCAAAGGAATGGTGCAGGAAAGTGTCTTGGCCAATCTAAAGAACCTGAAGTAGGACTCAAAAGAAAAGATAAGGAGCCAAAACAAACAAGAGGGGTGCGAAAGAAATCTAAGGTGCAACAACATACCCCATTTTGTATTTTAACTGATGATTATATGGATCAGATTGGGTACCTGATCCATGATTCCACCAAGGAACTCTGGAAGGAAGCTGCAATGAAGCACGAGGACCAAAAGAAGAAGGTACAAGATCAGCTAGGAATCCTTTAACAACTCCTAGAAACAATAAGGATCGTGAAAGACCACAGGTCAGGGGGCATGCCATATTCAGGACCAAGGACAAAAATGGACAGTGCACAGATGACCCTAACACAACTCTCAGGGGAGAAAAGAAGCATACATATTGAGGCAGTTGCACTAGAGTCTCTAGAGGGCGAATTGTAGGAAGAAATTAAGTCGTTGGGCCAACTTAGTATAGTTTCATCTAGACTACCCATCCAAAGAGTACAAGACTTACAAGAGGAATTTGTGCATGAAATAAAGCATAGAGGAGAGACAACGCACCAAGACTTGGACATACCGAGGGACGAAATTTACCAAGTGCAAGAACAATACAAGATAACACTTCAAAAAAAGAATGACATTGAAGGCCACATAGAAGAAGTTCTCAAGAATAACAAGGGGGCAGAGGAAAGGGCCCTAAAAGCACTATAGGAAAAGGAGGAAGCAGAAGCTATGGTGAAAAAGACACAAAACATTGTCCAAAAGTTACCGTGGTCATAGAGGCCACTATGGAGGAACAATTGTCGAAAATTGGTGAAGTCATGAAGGGATTCATGGAGCATATCCAAGATCTACAACCGAAGAGCACACCTGGAACATCACCTGAGGTGTGTGTAGGTAGAATGAGGACGACAACGACAACAGTTGCCAAGATTAAGAAATTTTAAGAATAATGTGCAAAAATTTGTGAAGAGAGTGCGAAAGTGTGAGAAGATCTCATGAGATACCCATAGACAATGGTCGTATAGGCGAAACTGCGAGAAGGACAAGAACAAGAAAATGAGGCAATAGAAAAAGAGACTACATTGCCACCATTTGAGCGAATGGAAGCCATCTTGGCTTAATGATAGGAATATGTCGAAGTGGAGAAAATGAGGGACCAATAGAAGGTCCATCATCAAAGACTTGGACCCAAGAAGGAGGAAGCTGTAAGGATTATTGGAGAATTGGCCATTATACAAGGGAAGGTCAAACAAGCCGTGGTGGAAATAGAGAACAAACTCACAGACTTGATCGTGCGGGCCATAAAATAGATAACAACACAAGAGGTCACAATTGTCATAGAGGTAAAGGCTGCTAAGGAACCCACTCAATAATTCATTGCAATGTGGAAGAATAGGAAATAGGCCTGAGTGGCTCGAGACGAGCCACAAGAGAGTGTTGGGGGCCTTTTGGACAGGTATTTTTGGATGCAGTTTAAAAGAAAAACCTAAGTATAAAGAACATGCACAGAAGGAAGAGAATGTGTAGAATAAAGAAAGTGCATAGAGGAATGTAAGCGCGTAGGAGGAAGACATCGCAAAGACAGAAGAACAAAGAAAGTGAGAAAGAGAATAAAGCACGAAGGATGACAATGCGACATTCTAGAAATAGAAAAACAACAGAAAATCTGCATAAAGAGAGAAAAGCAAAAGAAAGAAAACAACCAGTTAACTGAAGTTGGCCATGCCATGCATTGTAATGGGTTATTTTTGGGATAGATTGAAAAGGGATTTAAGCCCTAGATTTTTTGTATAAATATGTAATGGGTTGGGAGATAGAGGGGGACTGAGTGGTGATGTTGAATATTATGCAAGAGTCATGAATGTAATAGTCAGTTGGTAAGATGAAAGATGAATAACGAAAGAGACTAGAGATAATATTGTATCTTGTGTTCTTTACTTGTCTATGTGCACATATGAATGATGTTTCTATGCTTCGTAGACTAAACCTAGTTTGTGTATTGATTATGGTACAATATTCATGAATGAATATGAGAATATTTGTAATAATAGAGAACATACATAAGCTAGAAGAAGGAACAATGACTTGGGTATCCACCTCGCTTTCCCTTACTACAGTAGAAGCCCAATTCTTGCAATCCCAATAGATACCTCAGGTGAGACTTTATCTTCACAAGCAGGTGATGTTGAAAGGGCCAGTGTTTGGTGGGTTTGTTGGTCATATTTAAAACAAACCTTGGGCCTTACAACCCATAGGTATACCATTTAATTCAACACTCTCATAACCCTAGAAGTACACCACCAGGAAAATCCATAATGTTCTGACTAACTAACGAAGGGATAGGTGTGTCGTGCTACATGTTGCACACAACCATATATTTTTTTGGGCTAGGCATCAACTCCACCACACCAACCACATGATCTTCTGAACTAGATGGCACCCCATCCGAGGAAATTTATTTATTTTTTAATATAATTAAAAAATAATAATTAATGAATAAATTATCAAGTAATACCACTTTTATATTTATGAGTCGATTTAATTTTGTTTGTTTGTTTGTTTTTTTTTATTTTTTTATTTTTTTTATTTTTATTTATTTTTATTTATTTATTTTTCTAATGGTACTTGTTTTCAAGGTCATGTTTTCAATTAAGTAATAATTTTAACTCTAAAAAAAAAATTGGTGTTATTAGAAGCATCAATTTTTGATTAGAGGTTCAATGTTTTGCGATGTTATTGGTTATCATAGCCTTGATTTCAAACAATTCACAATTTTAACCACTCCACCAAAAAAGGGTGCTATTGCTTGCACCACTTTTTGATTTAGGGGTTGATTTTGGTGTTTTTGACCCAAAAATATCTGTTTTTTGGGCTAGGGTTCTCCTTTTGAGGTTACAATTCTTATTAAGTTAGTAACTAAGTTAGTTCCTCCAATCCCCAAACTTTGGGATACTATCATTTAGATTCATTCCTCTTTGGCTTTAAATCCCTAGAGTCTTAGATATTAATTCAGAAGAATGGGGGAAGTGGGTTGTGGGTTCACATACTTTCATTTGTGAGTAGAAATTAAAATAATTAAGACAATCCCTCAAGGAATGGAAAAATATAGCACACGTCTCTTTGGAAAAGGAAATATTACA
The DNA here is from genome assembly GCA_009831015.1 of Picea engelmannii. Classification (NCBI taxonomy): domain Eukaryota; kingdom Viridiplantae; phylum Streptophyta; class Pinopsida; order Pinales; family Pinaceae; genus Picea; species Picea engelmannii. The sequence continues at coordinate 636,312 of ML788269.1, read as the reverse complement.
AATTTGATCCCAACTTAAATACCTTCAGGAAAGATGGAAGTGGAAGGTATTACAAATCATCATCATGAAGAAGAAAGAGCTCTATGTAGTGAGCTACATAAGGCTTCCAAATTGGAGGAAGAAATGTGGCATCTAAAATATTAGAGCCCATGGCTTCAATATAGGGATAGGAATACCTCATTCTTCCATTAACGAACTAAAGATAGAGCTCAAAAAAATAATGTCAAATAAGTATCCTTAGAAGATGGATAAAGCTTGAGAGACTTCTTGCCAATAAAAAAGGAAACCAAAAAACCTTTTGAGGATTTGTTATAAGAAAAATATGAGGTAGATATTGAATCCACTACTATGATCTATAGAACATATTCCATTTTTTTTATGAAGCTAAGAAAAATGATCAAGAATATTTGAGGTCTAGCTCCTAACAAAGCTCTAGGGCCTCACGGTTGGCTCTAGGGCCCAATGGTTTCCCCATGCATTTATTTTGGGCATACTGGGATGAAATTAGATTTTATTTGAAGAAAACTAATATAACGTGTTCAAAAGGCACATAAAATTGGGGGCAACAAAAACTCATCTTTCCTTGCATTAACCAGAAAATATGTCATCGTTCTGTTGATTCCCCCCCCCACCAGGTTCTCATTCAATGTTAATTATGCATGGTGTGACACATCAATCTCATTAATAAACATATGTTAACACATCCAAGCCATCATATTATAACTAGATGGTGGCAAGATGTAATTCACATCACCCTTATGACATCCCCACATATCCTAGCTTTTATGTTCAACCAACAATTTGAAGCTTGTGGAAAGTATATGTAGGAGAATGGTGTGATAATGGCTCAGAGGATAGGTTCCTTTTCTGACGAGGTGAATTGGTGGTGGTTAGTTCTAGTTCAACTGGAATTATAGGTAAGGACTCCCTTTCAAACTTTGTTGGTGATTCTTGGTGTTTTCTAAGTGGTTTTAGCTCAGTCTTTGGTGGTTACTATCCTGGCTAGGCACTCTGTATTGGTGTTTGTTTGGAGATCTATTATTTTCCTTGTTTGGTGTATTGGTGTTTGTTTGGAGACCCTAGTTTTCATCATTGGAAATATGGGTCTTAGGTTCCTCCATTTGAATCTAATTACACTGTTGTTGAAGGAGGTTTTGAATTCCGTTATCTGAATTTTGAATGACTTCAAGAAGGGAAACCTAGTTTGATTGCCTATGGCAACTTTTCACTCCTTTGTTTTTTTTATTATCTCTCATATGTAGTGCATTTTCTGTCTTGGGTTGGAATTTCATCCGATTGGGTGCTTGTTGTGCTTGTTAATTGGAAAGGCCTAGCTCACCCTATTAAAATTTTTCCTTTGGGAATTTACTACCTACTCTCTATTTGGGCATCCGTGGAAGATTTGAGACATGGATTATAGGGAAATTCACAGAGTATTTCACTTGCATGACGATTTTTTCAATAGTGATAGGACATCTATATTCTCAGTGACAACTAAGGTAAATGAGAAAGAACATCATTACATATCACAAAATGTAGTGGTTATGGACACCATTGTGCAACACAAAAGGAAAATTCAAGTTCTAGAATCTAA
>ML788269.1:602036-620549 GCA_009831015.1 Picea engelmannii | reverse complement strand
AAGCTCAGCTAAAAACGGAGGAGGGGGGCCCAGGAAGGCCCTGGAAGGAGACCGGGAGGCCCAGCAGCAGGAGCTGCCAGGCAGGGAGGCCGCAGGAGGCAGCACGGGGCCGCAGAGCAGCTAGGTCGGAGGCGCAGCTCGCGGTCATTTTTTTTTTTCCTCAATTACCTTTTTGGTTCCGAGCACAGTTATATGAAATGTTATATTTAAGTTTTTAAAATAAATAATATAAAATCAAATAGTGGGGGCAGTTCAATTGAAAAGTATAGTTATATGAAATGTTATGTTTGATGAATAGCTCAATTGAAAAGTATCTTGATATGAAGTGTTATGTTTTATGAGCAGAAATACAAGTTATGTTTTATGACAGCGCAATGGAAAAATGAAGTGTTATGTTTGATGAGCAGAAATACTATAATATGAAAAGTTATGTTTGATGAGCAGAAATACTATAATATGAAAAGTTATGTTTTATGACAGCTAAATGGAAAAATGAAGTGTTATGTTTGATGAGCAGAAATACTATAATATGAAAAGTTATGTTTTATGACAGCTCAATGGAAAAATGGAAAAATACCTTGATATGATATGAAATGTTATACTCAATTGAGAAATACTCTGATATGAAATGTTATGTTTGATGAAATTAAGGTAATAGCGATTCAAATTTCATAATTTCATTTAAAAACAAAGTAGTACATTATTTGGCAAATGTAAAAATAATTTTTTATTACTTAGAATGAACATAGGTACTGTAGATGTTCATAACTGCTGTATGAACAAATTGGATAAAACCAGGAGGAAAACTCCCCGGCGAGGAGAGTGGAGTGCAGAATTTATTCATTGACTCTTAATTCTTCTCCCTATAATGATAGGGAGATATAACGCCGTCTCCTCATTACTAGCACTCTTTCGTTCAGCAATAGTAACGGTCTCGTCACCCTCACATATTTTCACCTCAATTCTCCCCTCCACATTCACATTGAGTTTGGCCATCGCTCCTTCCAGCCATGGCATGCCAAGCACCAGAGAGTAGGAGATATTGGGATCCAGCATTCTGAGAACGTGGAATGTGGTCAAGACTCGAACCCGRCCAACATCAACGGGAAYGCCCTCGATCACGCCTTCTGGGATAGTGTCAACACCGCCATGATGAACAAAGTGAGTACTCGGCCTGGTGRGYTTGAGACCCAGAGACTCCATTACATGAAAAGGCATTATATTCACTTGGGCGGAACCAACTATAATAGCATCGGGCACCAGAGTGCGCGCTATCACAACGTCCACGGTCAGAGACATGTGTACAGTGAAAACCAGGAAGAAATCCTTGACCTCAACACCGGAAGCCTGAAACGCTCAAGGCTAAACTCTGATTACACGTCCATACTGCATTCTTAAATAAAGCTCCCATCATCGAGGTCTCGCTGTCCCTTCGACTACCCTTAATCAAGTAAGTGCAGATCGGTGTCACTTCCACTACACTTAATCACATACGTAGAGATTAGAGAGGCCATAGCAGGAAACCTTTCGGTACACCATGACATCAAGAGTGTATAGAGAGGCTTTTTGGACATTGCATTCCGTACACCCAATGTGCATGGAGCAAAGTCAATGGAAGTGAACGGAAGTGAACGGTCGACTTTGCTCAATGGATGGAATTTTCAATGGTGTGGGCTAATTAGGGAGTAATAATTAGGGAGCAATTTTTTCTGGTGAGTTATTTTTCCAGCAGGTTTTTTGGTGGCTTGCTTTTAAATTTCGGGCCACTCTGATTGATTTTCTGAGTATTTGGGTTGCTTTAAAATGGGGAAAAACTTTTGGGGTAAGATTTTAAAATACATGAAACTTTGATCCATGCAAAACTCATACTACCCTTGAAAATACATGAAGAAACCCTAATAATAGGTCAATGTTTCATAGATAGATGCATGACCAAGAGAATTTGTATTAGTAGTGATGTAGACAAAGTTTGTTTGCCATCCCCAATTAATTGAGTTCACAGTGTGGATGCATGCATGAGATATGCACCCTCCTTCTCTTAAGGATGAAAAAACCAACTCTTCCATGAGAGAAAAACAACCACTGCATGCATGAGTTGTCCTCCACTAGTTTAATTGACCTCTCTACTAGTCTAACTATAGACTAAACTCCTAACTGAAGTCAAACTGAAGAAGGAGACTCCTCTATTTTATAAGAGGCGCCCTATTTTTTAAGAAATACCCTTTGGAGAGAATATTTCATTTCTAGATAGTTCCCTTAGCCTTAGACTATCAAACTTAGGAAAATTAATCACTAAGTGAGTGTGCAGTTACTCCAACACCCCATGTGAACACTACTATGGTGTAAATAAAGAATGGGTCCTTGCTACAAGACCATGTTAGGTATCCATTTTACAATGCATGTAAATGAATGAACATTAAAAAAGTGAGGAAAAAGGGAAAACCTCATGGGAAACCCCCCCTCAAAGTACAATGCATCAAAAATGAAGAAGGAAAGAAAGACAACTGCTAAGAAACTATGCCCTTCACTCGAAGTCGACCTCACAAATGTGCAAGGTTATGCTTGATGAAGATCTAGTTGAAGATGTTGATATATGTACAAATATGATGAAGTAGATGAACCAATGAGATGTCTACATATATCCACTTTCTCTTATTTGAAAGAAGAATATCAAAATCTCCTTCATTCATGGAAAATTTTCAATACATATTCCCTTTAGCCTTTGCATAGGCCTGCCAGTTAAATGCAAGAACTATATAGCAATGTATGCACATTACTCGTTCTGTGGCTCTAAGCACATGTGGATCTCTCTCAAATTGGAATCTCACCCGTCTATGATCAGTAGGATGATCCATAAGATAATGTGTTGTCGGTAAGATGAATTTTCCCCATTTGGGTCTTTAATCTGCATGCTCAATATATTCTAAATCTAATTTGGAAAATAGATCTGAAATAGACTAGATATAATTTTGAATGAATGGAACAAAAGGATGTGTATATACCCTTATAGAAGTCTCTACATTTGGCTCCTGGGATGCATAAGTCTCTTTCCACAAAGAGGTTTGTTCTTTTGGTGGATTTTCTGCTGGCGTTTTCTTGTCAATCTCCTACATTCTTCACAATCTTCCTTTATCCTAAATAGGATCTCCAATTCGGTCCATAGTTCATTCATAGTTGAGAGTTATGAGTCCTCTACATGATATTGTAGTTCAGGAGAAACATACATGCAAAAAAGTTAGAGAGCCATATCATTTCTATTAAGAAAATCATTTCTCTTTCGAAGAATCAAGCTTTACTTATGTTTCCATGGTTATTTGATATAAGCCTCTTCTTTTGAGAAGAAGAAGAATTGGCTTCCATTCAAAATAATTGTGTGGTGTAAGAAGTGTTGACGATGATGTTTCCATTCTTTCTAACTTCTGCAATCTTCTGATTCTGGACCTGCAAATAAATTACCTATGTGCTTTCTCCTAGCAACAAAGCTCTAATACCTCTGAAATTCACAGAGAACTTAGATAGAGAAATTCACGCAAAGCTTGCAAAAAGAACTGGAGAGAAAGAACAAACAATGAGAGAAAGAATTGAGATTAATGAATGTACAATTTATATTACACGAGTGTGTAATAAATACATGAAAAAACCCTAATAATAGATCAATGCGCCATAGATAGTTTCATGACCAATACAATTCGTCGAAGTAGTGATCTAGAGTAATGTAGACACTCACTGACATAAACTTGAGTTTATTACCACCTAGTCCGAGTCATTTGTCAAAGAAATCACCAGTTAAGTGAGTTCACACATGTGGAGGAGAGAGAAAAGCATGCATGTATGAGATATGCACCCTCCTTCTCTTAAGAATGAGAAAATAAATTTTTGCATGAGAGAAAAACTACTATTGCATGCATGAGTTGTCCTCCACTACTCTAACTGAGCACTTCACTAGTATAAATGAAATCCTAATTGAAGTGAAGTCAAACTGAAGGAGGTGCCATTTTTTTTTAGGATAACACACTATGGAGAGAATATTCCATATTTGGATAGCACACTCAACCTTATATTATCAAACTTAAAAAAATTAATCACTAGGTGAGTGTGTAATTACTCCAACAAAACTAACTATAACCATGACTATCCCATAATGAAAGTATGATTTGATCCTTATTTCCATACATGTTAATTGGAGGGTTTTTTTAGCACACAGAATCCATTTATACATTCAGAAATGCAATTTGAACAACAAAAAATTGTGATTTGGTACATATTGATGCCCCCTAATTAGTAAAAAGAGCCAAAACATATAATAGTTGAACAACACTTTATTAAAGCATTCAAAGTGTAAGGTAGTTATAGGATTTAGATTCTTTAAAATTGAACTGTGTTGTATTTTAGTTTAAAAATTACAGTAAAATGGATTTTACAATTTAATATAAAATGATGATAATAAAATATTAATAAAATAGAGAAAAAAATTAAAATTTATATAAAAGTGAAAAAATTATTAAATTATAATAATAAAAAATTTACTAATAAAATAAATTAATACAAATTTAGATTTTTTTCCCGAGAAAAAAATAATTAATTTTATTACATATGAAATAAAATTACATTTGTAAATGCCATGACACATTCAAAAGGATAATGGACCATAAAAAAGATGCACAAGGCATGGGGGGAGATCAAAATAAGTAAGCTATCATCCTCCCTCCCGAGGAGACCATATCGTTGTCCATGTGCTTTTATATATCAGCCCATATGTGCAATTGTTTGTAAGAGAAATCCAAATATTACAAGCTATTTCAGTGTTCATTCAAAGAGGAGAGCATATTACAATCGTTACAATATCACAAGATTAGATAGAGTTCCATAGTCATATTTGGAGCCCAGGTTCTTGAAAATATTCCCGAACAAGGTGACAAGGTCGGGGATTTTTTCAATGATTTTCCACGTTCCACAATAATATAAATTTAGATTTAAGTGAAGTTTAAATACAATTTATTTTTATTTATCTAAGACTTAATAAAGCCAAATTAAAATATATTTATATAAATTTGAAAAAAAAAATATTAAAAAATGTTATGTACATGTTTATAAGTATTGTATATTATAAGTTTTAGAAGAAAATAAATTAAAATTTTTGAAGGACTTAAATTTAAACCTAGGTGGGGAGGATGACAATCATTCTTCCTAACCACCATAGCTAAAACCTAATTGATAATAGTTACAAAAAATCTTAGAAAAAATGGACATGATTTTTTGTTTTTAAACCCTTGATAAAATGATTAAATCAAATTTTCAAATAACCTTGACCAAGAGTTTATCAAACTCTCCATCAAAGTCTTCTTGGGTTAACTTAAAATTATTGATCATGGAAATACATAGATTGAGGTATTATAACAAAAAAACTTAATAAGGAATGACCTCAATTGAGGTATTTCTATAAGTAAAACATAACAAAAAAGTTAATGAATTTTCACATAAAACAAATTAAAAAAAAACTATGGATGAGCCAACTCACATGTGTTTTGTCATTATGAAATATTAAAAACAAAAATCATGTCAAGATAATATTAATTTACACTAATTAGCTATAAAGAAGTGGAATATGAAAAATCACATAAGAAAATATGATCATTGATGAGTTGATGAAGATGAAGTGTGAGAAAAGGTCGAAGAGAGGATGAGACAAAGATGAGAAGAATTGAGAGAACACTAAGAAGAAAATCTAGGTAAACTCATTACCTGACCTTCACTGCACCTAACTAGAGAGTCTTCAAGGCATCCATTCAAGGGAAATATCATTAATTATTAACGACATTACCCTAATGCATATTATACTCATAGTTTTGATTTATGTGCTCATGTTATGATTTATACATAACACATATACACACAAAATTGATCGGACTATGGAGGGATAAAATTAAAGAATTGAAAATGAATGCACAAATTGTATTACATGAGTGTGTAATAAATACATGAAGAAACCCTAATTATAGGTCAATGTTTCATAGATAGATGCATGACCAAGATAATTCATCTTAGCAGTGATGTAGAGTGACTACCCATTTATTATATCTAACTACCATAGTGGGCCTTATTTAATAATATAGTGGACCTAGTCCACCTTACATTGAATGACCTCCACTATTATTACTATGGGCCCTATGCCCCCCCCACTACCTCTCTAGCTACCTAACATATGAACTGGGTGACATTTCTAGTTAACCAATTTATACAAGATTGCACAGAGGCCCAGGAGAAGGGAGATAAGTTTCACTATGCATAGTTACTTATTCTCATTGCGTTGGTTGGGTGGTAGGAGCCCGCATATTACCAACACATGTGTGCTTCAGGTCGCAACCCTTTGACTGCTAGATATTCCAACTTGTGGCACTCAACAATCAAGAGATGATATAATGAAAATAATGCCACTTTTTATTCCTACTTGTAACTCATTACTAAGGTAGTGGAGACCACACTACGCATACCAACATTTAGTTGTCATATTCAATGATATTGCATGATTCAGAGCCGACATGCACCATATGTATGTGTAATCCAAGAGGAATCCTATGTGAAAATGGTTGTCGACCAGTTACCAGTTGACACTAGAATACGTGCACTTAATAACAAGTGACTAGGTGGATGACTGGAAGAATCCAGTAGACAAGCTAGGGCCCTCAGAAGAGGACGAAGACCAAAGAAATGGTGAGGAAGAAGAGGATCATAGGAATGGCACAGGAAAGTGTCTTGGACAATCTAAATAACTTGAAGCAGGAATCAAAAGAAAATATAAGGAGCCAGAACAAATAGGAGGGGCGTAGCAGAAATCTAAGGTGCAATGACATACCCCATTTTATATTTTAACCGATGATTATATGGATTGGATTGGGTACCTGATCCATGATTCCAACAAGGAACTCTGGGAGGAAGCTGCAATGAAGCACGAGTACCAATAGAAGAAGGTCCATGATTAGTTGTGAATCCTTTAGCAGCTCTTAGAGACAACAGGAGTCATGAAATACCACAGGTCAGGGGATAGACCATCTACATGACCAAGGAAATAAATGGCTACTGCACATATGGCCCTAACACAACTCTCAGGGGAACATAGAACCATACAAATTGAGGCAATTGCGCTACAGTTTCCAGTGGGTGAATTGCAGGAACAAATTAAGTCATTGGGCCAACTTAGTATAGTCGTTCTATACTACCCATCCAAAGAGTACATGACTTACAAGTAGAATTGGTGCAGGAAATAAATCATAGAGGAGATGCAGCGCACCAAGACTTGTACATACTAAGGGATGAAAGTGCCCAAATGCAGGCACAATACAATATAGAAATTCAACAAAAGAAGGACATTGAAGGCCACATAGAGGAAGTTCTCAAGAATAACGAGGGGGGAGATGAAAGGTCCCTAAAAGCACTATAGGAAAAGGATGAAGTGGAAGCTATGGTGAAAAAGACACAAGACGTTGTCTATAAGTTACACAAATAAGTACCATAATTTACCTTGGTCATAGAGGCCATTGTGGAGGAACAATTTTCGAAAATTGGTGAAGTCATGAAGGGATTTAGGGAGCAGATCTAGGATCTACAACTGAATAACACACCTAGAATGCCATCTGATGTGAGCAAAGGTAGAATGAGGACGACAATGAAAACAATTACCAAGATTAATAAATTTGAGGAAGAATGTGCAAAAATTTGTGAAGATAGTGTGAAAGTGTGTGAAGAGCTCATGAGCGACCCAGAGATGATGGTCGTAGAGGCTAAACTATGAGAAGCACAAGAACAAGAAAATAAGGCAACAGAAAAATTGACTACATTGCCACCAATCGAGCGAATGGTTGGCTCAACAACAAGCATATGTCAAAGTGGAGAAAATGAGGGACCAATAGAAGGTCCTTCAACAGAGACTTGGATCAAAGAAGGAAGAAGCAATACAGATTATTGGAGAATTGGCCACTATAAAAGGGAAGGTCAAACAAGCCACGATGAAAATAGAGAACAAAATCATAGAATTGACCGTGCAGGTCATAGAAGAGATAACGACACAAGAGGTCACAATTGTCACAGAGCTAGAGTCCCCTAAGGCGGCCTCTCAACAATTCCTTTCAATGTGGAAGAACAAGAAACATGCATGAGTGGCTCAAGATGAGCCACAAGTGAGTGTTGGGGGCCTGTTGGACAAGAAGTTTTGGATGCAATTTAGGAGAAAAACTTAAGTATAAATAACATGCGCAGAAGGAAGAAAATTAGCAGAATAAAGAAAGTGCGCAGAATAATTTAAGCACATAGGAGGAAGACAGTGCACAGACAGAAGAACAAAGCATGCAAGCGAGAGAATAAAGCACGAAGTATGACAATGTGACATTCCAAAAATAAAAGAACAACAAAAAAGTTGTATAAAGAGAGAAAAAGAGAAGAGAGAAAACATCTAGTTAACCGAAGCTAGCCATGCCATGCATTGTAATGGGTTATTTTTGGGATAGATAGAATAGGGATTTAAGCCCCAGATTTTGCGTATAAATATGTAATGGGTTGGGAGATAGAGGGGGACTGAGTGGTGAGGTTGAATATTATGCAAGATTCGTGAATGTAATAGTCAGTTGGTAAGATGAAATATGAATAAAGAAAGAGCTTTGAGATAATCTTGTATCTTGTGTTCTTTACTTGTCTATGTGCACTTATGAATGATGTTGTTATGCTTCATAGACTAGACCTAGTTTGTGTATTGATTATGGTACAATATTCATGAGTGAATGTGACAATATTTGTAATAATAGAGAACATACATACTACTACTGTAGAATATCTGTAATAATATAGAACACCCACCTCCCTTTCCCTTACTACTGTAGAAGCCTGGTTCTTGTAGATCCAGTAGATACCTCAGATGAGACTTCATCTTTGCAAGCAGGTGATGCTAAAAGGGCTAGTGTTTGGTGGGTTTGTTTGTCATATTTAAACCAAACCTTGGGTCTTACAACCCATTTCGAGACCATTTAATCCAACACTCTCATAACCCTAGAAGTACACCACTAGGAAACTCCATAATGTTCTGACTAACCGACGAAGGGATATGTGTGTTTTGTTGCATGTTGAGCACAACCGTCTGTTTCCTTGGGATAGGCGTCAACTCCACCACACCAACCACGTGATCTTCTGAACTACATGGCACCCCATCTGGGGAAATGTATTCATTTTTTAATACAATTAAAAATAATAATTAATGAATAAATTATCAAGTACTACCACTTTTAGGTTTAGGAGTCAATTTAAGTTTTTTTTTAATTTCTGATGGTACATGTTTTCAAGGTCATGTTTTCAATTAAGTCATATTTTTAACTCTAAAAATAAAATTGGTGCTATTAGAAGCATCACTTTTTGATTCGAGGTTCAATTGTTTGTGATGTTATTAGTTATTAGGGCTTTGATTTCCAACAAGTCACAATTTTAACCACCCTGCCAAAAAAGGGTGCTATTGTTGCACCACTTTTTGATTCGGGGGTTGATTTTGGTGTTTTGACCCAAAAATATTTGTTTTTTGGGCTAGGGTTCTCCTTTTGAGGTTGCAGTTCTTGTTAAGTTGGTAACTAAGTTAGTTCCTCCAATCCCCAAACTTTGGGATACTATCATTTAGATTCATTCCTCTTTGGATTCAAATCCTTAGAGTCTTGGATATTAATTCAAAAGAATGGGGGAAGTGGGTTGTGGGTTCACCTACTTTCATTTGTGAGTAGAAATTAAAAGAATTAAAACAATCCCTCAAGGAATGGAAAAATATATCATACGTCTCTTTGGAAAAGGAAATATTACAAATTGGGTCTGAAATTTAATCCCTTCAAGAAAGAATGGAAGTGGAAGGTATTACAAATCATCATCATGAAGAAGAAAGAGCTTTGTGTAGTGAGCTACACAAGGCTTCCAAATTGGAGGAAGAAATGTGGCATCTAAAATCTCAGAGCTTATGGTTACAATATAGGGATAGGAATACCTCATTCTTCCATTAACAAGCTAAAGATAGAGCTCAAAAAAATAATGTCAAATAAGTATCCTTAGAATATGGCTAAATCTTGAGAGACTTCCTACCAATAAAAAAGGCAACCAAAAAAACTTTTGGGGCTTTGAACTAAGAAAAATATGCGGTAGATATTGAATCCACTGCTATGATATGTAGAACATATTCCATTTGTTTTTATGAAGCTAAGAGTAATGATAAAAAATATTTGAGGTCTATCTCCTAACAAAGAACTAGGGCCTCACGGTTGGATCTAGGCTGATGGTTTCCCCATCCATTTATTTTGGGCATACTGGGTTGGAATTAGATTTTATTTGAAGAAAATTAATACAACGTGTCCAAAAGGTACATAAAATTGGGGGCAACAAAAACTCATCTTTCCTTGCATTAACTGGAAAATATGTCACCGTTCTGTAGATTCCCCTCCCAGGTTCTCATTTAATGTCAATTATGCATGGTGTGACTCTTCAATCTCATTAATCAACATATGTCAACAAATACAAGCCATCGTATTATAACTATATGGTGGCAAGATTTAATGCACATGACCCTTATGACATCCCCACATATCCTAGCTTTTATGTTCAACCAACAATTTGAAGCTTGTGGAGAGTATATGTAGGAGAATGGTGTGATAATGGCTCAGAGGATAGGTTCTTTTTCTGACGAGATCAATTGGTGGTGGTCAGTTCTAGTTCAACTGGAATTATAGGTAAGCACTCTCTTTCAAACTTTTTTGGTGATTCTTGGTGTTTTGTAAGTAGTTTTAGCTCAGTCTTTAGTGGTTATTGTTAGTATCCAGATACTAAATATTCAATTATCTCCTTGTTGCAGGAATGAGGCTATTCCTGTAGCACCAAAAAGTATTGTTCAAGAGAACCATTATTGCATATGCCAGAAGTAGTGCTAAGCTTTTAAATTGCCTCATTGGAGGGAGGTATAGGAAGGGTGGAAGTCCTTGTTCCATACACCTTTACAGTGTTGTAATGCCTTGATTCCACTTCATCGAAATAAATAGGCCTTTGTGCTAGTAAAATGTGTTTAAAGATGATATTAAACTTAATAATTAGTTTAGCAAAAGTTATTGGCCAGGAGCCAATCTCCAACACCTGCCATCAAACACAACACAGGTTAGCCACAACACACAACACATAAATCAATGCTAGCGCCCAAGTGCAAAGCCACATGGAGGGAGCCCGCAAGACTAAGTCATGCACTACACGTCGATACAGTTGTCAAGCATGGAGAAAACAAGTGTAACGAGAAGTTCCCAAGTGTGAGAAGCATCGTGCCACAAGGGGTGTCTACTTCCAATGAAAACACCAGTGCCAAAGGAAAAAACAATCTCATTATGCTTGTGTAAGGTAAACTATACAGCTATGAAGACATTCAGTGCCGAGGATGCTCCATGCAATAAGAAATAGAAGAAACATGTACATTGGCTATTCATGATTGTATGCAAACCTCTTGTCAGAATTTGACTGTTCAACAAGCATCATGAACAGTTTTTGTTTTCAGAAAGGCATTGAAAGATTACACCACTTGAGAACGACATAAGACGGGTATACCTGACAAGAAAAATTTCACATGATTGCCTAAACTCGATGAAATTTGATTTTAGCTTTGAGCGAAGGGAATCAAATGATTTCTTAGGTATTTTAATGGTTGAAAATATTGTTCTTCGACTGTCCTTATTCTATTTCATATGTCAAGCATATTGAACACCAAGTATTATAGCCAGATGTCATGGTAAATGGTCTATTCACATGCCAAGTGTCAGTGTTGAGAGTACAATTTACACATGTAACTTTAACAACTTTGTCGATTTAAAGGAATAATATTTAGGCCAATTGCATCCTGCATTCAATAGAAATGGTACACACAAAAATATTGAATGGGCAGAAATTTCCTTTGGGAAGTACACCAAGGAGGGAGTTATACCTGTATTTGGAACAAGTCTCTGTGAAATCCATGCCATCTACAATAGGGAGATGGCTTGGATGTCTGATAAAAATCCAAACAGAGGTTTCAAAGAGGCTCATCAAAGCACACATGGAGATCAGTTGATAAACATGCCAAGTAGTAATCAGACCGAGACTTGATGCATTTGTGTCAAAAATATCGAGTTTACCAGATGTGCAAAGCACCGACTGCTATTAAATCCAGATGACTAATCATAGGTGCACTAAGAAACTATCATTTGAGCTCGAATGACTGGGATTGCGTGAAGGAAAGTTGTGGCTCATGTCGGCATGTGCAGAATGTGGAGAGAAAGTAAATTGTGAAACCACCAATCAACAAGGTAAATTATAGAGCACCCAAGTGTCAAGTGCAGTGAAGGATAGCGCCCACGAAAGAGCCCACAAGAAAAGCAAAGTATGCTCAAAACACCATATTATCTTTGGATGGTTGGAGTTGCATTTTTGGTTAACGAACTCGAGAATGATCCAAATTTTAATGTTGGAGAGGGGTTTTCCTAACAGAGGTAGGCACAATTGAAACAGAGGAAACCATCATGGATGGTTCCACCAAACATTGTCGAGCAATTTCTAGTCTTTCTACAATGAGAAATTTGTAAGAGAACTAGTTGTTGATAGTATTGATTTGAAGCACTCTATTATTGAAGACAATGTGGAACGACTATGACGAGAAAGAACAATTCATGAAGTGTAGGTTGATTTTTCCACACCAATAGAAAGTATCTTCCATCAAGAGACAATTGAATGTGTGGTAGGAAATTGTGTAGCAACTATTCTTACAGGTGGGATGGTGAACAAAATGACGGGTCGAATTGGAAACACTCCAGTTGTAGGTGCCGGTAACTATGCCAACCATTTATGTGTTGTCTCTACTACATGAAAAGATATAATATGAGCTACTATGGAAGCATTTGCAGCTGCAGCGATGGGTTACAAGGTAGTGGCATGGATAACTAAAAGGAATGAAAGGGGTACAGATCAATCAGTTCCATATTTTATGGCAAAAGAGCAGCAGTGAACAACATCAAATCATTTCCATATTTGAAAGTGAAAGATTGAAGGCATAATATCATTAGTCAAAGAGTCAATTACAAATCTCCAGGAATTCGATGAGCATATTCAAGCAACATTTAAACATTCCCTGGATAGATGGAAAATCATTTCAGGAAGATTTGCTGGCAAAGGATTCTTTCCAGATCCTAAGGGTATTTGATTCCAACATATTCCATATTTCTATATCATATTGACCTTACATCCAAACTTCAGGCCAACATTATCGAGCAGAAGTGGTAGAGCATATTCAACATGCAAGACCTTTTGAGATCAAATTCCATGCTTTAACCACCTCTCAATAGTTAAAGGCACAATTGGCAGAAAATGAACAAATGGAAACTAAGTAGCAGTGAAAGGAAAATTTTTTGACAACAAAGGAGGAGATTGGTCTACAACATCTTCAGTATTCGACACCTATTTGTAACCATATTTATATTTGGTTTAATGATTTCATTTCTAGAAAATAGAAACTATTCTCTGTATTTAGAAACCCTAGATCCATCAACTTAGGATCAAAACCAATGATTGTAAATATATAAATATTTTTAATGAAAGATTGAACAGAGGAGGGGGGAAAAGCCCGAGAGGGTTCAATAGAGACCAGGAATGCAGGACTAAGATTCTATTTTATGATTGTAAAGAAGGAACTATTTCATTTTGCACTCAATGCTACAACTCTTTTGATGAGCATACTTTCTCTTCTAATCTCATTCTTCCTTTTCTTACTTTTAAAACATGTTATCTTTGCGATGCATTGAAATTATCTTCTTATGTTGATAAGGAAGTGAATATTTCACTGATTTATTTCCCATTCCAAGACTTGTTTTTAAGTATCTTATTCTCTGTTTCTGAATGACATTTAGGATTAGGAATCTTCCTATGTGAGTGAACAGATTGGACACTTGCATATTTCTTTCTTCTTATGGTTTTATCTGCTTTATTAAATTGACTACCATTGACTATGTGTGATCAACACTTATTTGCAGTCAGAGATTTATATTCTCTTTCTTCATTTACTGCTAAAACCTCTAACCTTTTCAAAAACCAATATACATTTATCCATAAAAACCGTTGCAATAAGTTGATGATTCCCTAGATTTCCCTTTAGCAGTCCAGTGCAACTTTAGGGACTAACATCTTTTGGCTCCATTGCTGGGGACGAAACAGCGAAGAAATCTTCCATGGGAGAATGATAATGATTAGATCCACTTATTGATGGTGAACAAGAAGAAGACATGTGCTTGACTGCAGATCTTTCACCATGGCGACTCCACTGTATAAAGATTAATAGGTGACTCCACTGGGAATTCAAATATGGAAGCCATTTTGGCTCAAAGGTTGGCCTTTTGTGAGTTTTCAGATGTAGTTGGTTTTCCAAACCTAATGCTTAGCAGAGGTGAATGGGAAGGTTCCCTTCCTACATTTAAAGGAGAAGATTGGGAGGTACCAGCTGAACATCTGCTAGATTTCCATGAGTTTATTTGTGAATGTTAGATTGTGCACGAGGATGTTCAGATCAAAATTTTTAGATACTCATTGAAGGGAGCAGCCCTTGACTGGTGCAGATCTCTTCCAGCCACCAATATCAACTCTTTGAAAGTTTTTCATGATGCTTTCAATTTGTTCTATAAAGATGAATTTTTCGTTGACGTCCTTTTTCCAGAATGTTTTCATGAATATAGTTTGTTTCGTCAAATTAATGAACATGAAAAGTATGATTGTGCTGAAAACTATGTGGTTGTAGAGGATACTTTCCATAAAGATTCAAAGGTGTTAGATGACCTTCATTTTGACAATAAGTTTGTAGATATGTTTGAAATCATATCAAATGTATCTATTTTTTCTAATTTGCATAAAAACCAGGTCATTTCTTTTGAGATCTTAGATAATAAAGAGAAGATAGCATATGGTAGCAGTCCTAGATCTGATCAGGAGCATCATGAAACTGATAGAGAAAGGTTCCAACAAAAATCAATGCTTGTTTCTGTGTCAACTATTGAGCAGTCAATATATGAGTTTATAGAAATTGAAATGATATTCATGATCAACCATCTCATGATATCAACTATGAGGAAAAGTAACCCTTTGACTTTAAACAACAAGGTAAGTTCATACATGAATTCTATGATCCGGTCGCTATATCAATGGAGTCACTGTTTTCAATAATGCCATATATTAAAAAGTTTGGCATGATGGTTTGCAGTAGTAAACATGAATTGGTTGCGGTTTTCTAGTTGCATACTTTGTTCTCCTTTCATGTCTTTCGCTGTATACATGAAGACAGGTTAATCAATTTATTGCTTGAATTATTTTTCTAGCAATTTCCATATACCTAAAACATTTATTTTCAGTGGTTAGAAGTAAGAATAGATACGAGGAATAAGCTCGCCATCGAGCATGAAGATTATTTTTAGTTTGATAGTTTGCAACAGTAGTTTGTTTTTAGTAATGTTTGTCCAGAGTTTGAATAAATTGCAGAATGCTATTAAATGACTCCATAGCCCAATGGACTAGACACAATACAAAATTTGGATGTTTGCAGAGGCAAAATTTTGCAGGTTACATTGCACAGATGGATAGAATGGAAAGGCACAGTGGTCTTCTTGTTCTTGGTAGCTCGCAGGGAGCATGTCTTCCCTAGAAGGAGCCAATGTTAGTATCCAGATACTAAATATTCAATTTTCTCCTTGTTGCAGGAATAAGGTTATTCTTGTAGCATTGAAAAGTGTTTTTCCGGAGCACCAGTATTGCATATGCCAGAAGTAGTGCTGAGATTTTAACTTGCCTCATTGGAGGGAGGTATAGGAGGGGTGGAAGTCCTTGTTCCATACACCTTTACAGTGTTATAATTCCTTGATTCCACTTCGTCGAGATAAATTGGCATTTGTACTAGTAAAATGTGTTTGAAGTTGATATTAAACTTAATGATTAGTTTAGCAAAGGTTATTGGCCGGGATCCAATCTCCAACACCTGCCATCAAATACAACACAGGTTATCCACAACACACAACACAGGTTATCCACAACACACAACACATAAATCAATCCTAGATCCCAAGCACAAAGCCACATGGAGGGAGCCCGCAAGACTAAGTCGTGCACTACGTGTTGATACAGTTGTCAAGCATGGAGAAAATAGGTGTAACAAGAAGTGCTCAGGTGTGAGAAGCATTGCGCTACAAGGGGTGTCTACTGCCAATGAAAACACCAGTGCCAAAGGAAACAACAATATAATTATGCTTTTGTAAGGTAAATTACATAGCTATGAAGACATTTGGTGCTGAGGATGCTCCATGCAATAAGAAATAGAAGAAACATGTACATTGTCTATTCATGATTATATGCAAACCTCTTGGAAGAATTTGATTGTTCAACAAGCATCGTGAACGGTTTCTATTCTCAGAAAGGCATCAAAATATTACACCACTTGAGAAAGACATAAGCAGGGTATACCTGACAAGAAAAATTTCATATGATTGCCTAAACTTGATGAAATTCGATTTTAGCTTTGAGCGAAGGGAATCAAATGCTTTCTTAGGTATTTTAATGGTTGAAAATATTGTTCTTTGACTATCCTTATTATATTGCATATGTCAAGTAGATTGAACACCAAGTATTATAGCCAGATTTCATGGTCAATGGTCTATTCACATGCCAAGTGTCAGTGTTGAGAGTAAAATTTACACATGCAACTTTGACAGCTCTGTCGATTTCCCAAAAGGAATAATATTTAGGCCAATTGCATCCTGCATTCAGTAGAAATGGTACACACAAAAATATTGAATGGGTATAAATTTCCTTTGGGAAGTACACCAAGGAGGGAGTTATACCTGTAGTTGGAACATGTCTCTGTGAAATCCATTCCATCTACAATAGGGGGATGGCTCGGATGTTTGATAAAAATCCAAACAAAGGTTTCAAAGAGGCTCATCAAAGAACAAGTGGAGATCACTTGCTAAACGTTCCAAGTAGTAATCAGACCGAGACTCGATGCATTCGTGTCAAAAATATCAAGTTTACCAGAAGTGCAAATCACCGACTGGTATTAAAATCCAGATGACTAATCATAGGTGCACTAAGAAGCTAGCATTTGAGCTCGAATGACCAGGATTGCATGAAGAAATTTTTAATCACTTGCACAAACCTATATGACATTGGTACAAATATATGAATTCAACTAGGAGTAGACCTTTTCCCTTTCAAGTTGATGATCCCCATCAGCTTTGGGATTCAATGTCTCTTCATTAAATTCTCCTTCTAATGAGGATGGCATAGACAACTTCAAATGATTCACATATACATTGGAATATTTTCCCATATATGGTGACCAATCCAAGCAAATAACTTTTATTCATTCTTATCCACAATCCTAAAATATCATTTAAAACCTTTCTTTGGTAGGTGCAAACACACTTGATCAAACTTAGGAGGTATGTGTTGTTAAATGCATATCATGCCTCTTTTCGTAACTTGATTGAGATTCGTACAAGCTGGTTGCTTATACCTACACATGTTCGTGGATTTTTCTTTTTAACAAAGTTCACATATTTTCCCATTAATCAATTTTCTTAATTGTTCCACTTTGAGGGCCAAAATTTCAAGTTAAAGTGAGTACAATAAAATATGAGAAAGTCATAGGTGGAGGATTTGAGGTGAGCAATGAATTGTGCAATTAAAAATGATATATATAAATGACAAACAATATTCCCAAATATTGGGATGTTATAGCCTCACAATCCTCCTTCAAGCCTACAATCATATCAAAGACTCGAGACTTGCATATATATACAAGTTTTGTAAGGTTTTAACCATTTGCCAAAATTTGAGCTAGATGTAGGTAATCCCTTATATTCTTCAAGTACATAAGAGTTTAACTTTAGAGCTATGGTCAAATAAAAACAAACTGGAGGTCTTAAACTAAATTGACCATGTGGTATTGTATATATTTATCATACTTGATTACCGAATCAAAATGTTGCAGGATAACATTCACATGAAGTTTGGGCTTTGTTGTGACTTGGATTGTGCAATTAACAATGATATATATATAAATGACAAACAATCTTCCCAAATATTGGGATGTTATAACCTCACAACAAATGAACCAATGGTTGATTTATATGCTTGGGATACCCATGCAATTGTAAATAAAGGATATAATTCTCTTAAACTTATATCCATTATCATCTAGAGTGTGGATTAAAAGTTTCTTGAGAATCTATTATATCTACTACACATGATAAATGTAGATATTCCAAAATGCAACTTTACATGAGTGAAGAAGATAATTACATCTTGTTTTCATGCGTCAACATGGTATAAAAACTACCATATTATTTAGTCTTGTTTACTCTAAAATGTATATCGACTTTACAACTTCAAGCTTCCCACATGAGCTTATTCTTGGCTCTCCTTTCTTAACAACAAAATTATTAAATTTATACTTTAATC
>ML788269.1:586721-601883 GCA_009831015.1 Picea engelmannii | reverse complement strand
CTTTCAAGTCAAAGCTTCAGTTACTTGGTTTTCAATTGCAATGAATTGAAAGGTTATACTTGCCTTTTCTAATGTGCATTGAAGAGACACTTCATTCCTAAATAATTTTCTAACCCCATGAATTAACTTGGTTCAATTAAATTGTCTGGGATCAACCAATTCACAACGAATTTTATATTTCTTAGGTCAATACACAATTCACATCCTCTAACTACAAAATCCATACAGAACAATAATTGCTTTCCATGTTCATATTTCTTCATGTTGGCTTGCAATTAATTGTGTTGAAGGGTTAGAAATATCATCTCCAAATGTTTCAAATGATATTCCCAAATCTTGCTAAAAGTCAAAATATCATCCAAGGAGGCTACAATAAATAAGTTCGAGAAATGGTCTTAAGATATCATCCATCAATCTTAGAAGTGTTGTCATAGTATTGTGTAATATAAATTGCATAATGACTCACTCATGCAATCCATGTGTTTTTTTGAAAGTAATATTCCAAATTGTTCTTTGTGTATATTTTCATATTGGTATCCTTACTTCTAATCCAACTTCATGATAACACATGCTTCCAATATTTGGTTGATTAGTGCCTTGATTATTTGTACGGGATATATATATTACAATATATTAGAATATTACAATGTAATAGTAATGCCATATTACAATGTAATATGGCATTACCATATTACAATGTAAAATGGTAATCCCATATTACACTGTAACATGTCATTACCATATTACAATGTAATATGGTAATGCCATATTATAATGTAACATGTCATTACCATATTACAATGTAATATGGTAATGCCATATTACAATGTAATATGGCATTACCATATTACATTGTAATATGGCATACAATATGGTATACCATATTACAATGTACTATGGTAAGACCATATCTCATGTAATTTTTTTTTTTAACTTAAATCCATCATCGCAATATCGACGATAGTTCGTTGGAAACAAATTTTTTATTTTACCACAACCGTCGCAATAGCGACGAAAGTTCGTCACAATTTGCCAAGAATTTTTGTCGCACATACAAAATCTGCGTCGTAATTTTGGTCTTGAGATATATTTTCGTCGATATTGCCACGGATTTTCGTTGCAACTTGCAACGGTTTTGCGTCGCACATTCAACATCTACATCGTAAGTTATTGTCTTGGCATAATTTTTTTTCGCAATTGCAATGAATTTTCATCGTAATTGCCACACTTCTTCGTTGTTATTGCGACGTAATTTTGTCATAATTGCGACGATTCATAGGGTTGACCGATCTTGAATGTGGTGACACGTGGAGCTCTTATTTTGTTGATGTTTCCATGCACACCTGGATCATGGATATAGTGATGAAATTATTCCGACGAAAAAAAATCCCGGCTTTCGTGGAAATTGCGACGGATAAGTGTGGCAATATCAACGAAAAACCGTCGCAAATTTGGTCATATGTACTAGTGTGAGTTTATACTTAAGGCTTCAAAGTATAATGTCAAGGCATCCAAAAAATAAAGAAAGTTTAAAATATGAAAAGAAAGTCAATTCTTTAGGGAAAGAAGCTATGGTTGATTTTTGAGTTGTCTTTGCCTAGATTCCCAACGTCCCTGGATGTTTATGTCCTGTTCAATCACTGCCCATGAACGTTCAAGTTCAACCTGGGTGTTAGCAGTTTCTAAGATGGTATTAAACAAGGTTAAAGTGATGCTAGTCTGATATGTGAGACCGACTTCTATATTAGGCTATCTTTCCAAAGGTACAGTCATGGAGGAAAGAAAATTAAAATATCTGTTGTTTTTATGTTTTCTTTTTCTTGTCTTCAATTATATGAGAAAAATTCCTGAAATTGAATTAATAGTATAACAATTCAGAGGTCATTTTCCATGTCTGAGTCAAATTTGAAAATAATGAATGTGATGAAAGAAAAACATAAAGATGTTAACAAAGTGAGACATCAATCACAAAAGAATCTCACTCTGATACAGAAGAAGAAAAATGGATGTGAAACCTTTAATGAAGCATAAAATGTGGTAATCTAACTAATTCACAAGTCTTGTATTTGCTAATAGCCAACACAGAGGAAAATTTGTAAACAATCAGATAACTAAATGAACCATGTAACCACAATAGATGTTGTACTAAGTTTTGATGAAGCATTCATCAAAGACATATAAATAAAGATGTTGGAATACAGAAGAATAGAAGAACACATAACTCAAGATTGACAAATTATGGAGTCTCTGGTCTGCATTTGTCTTAATTCTTGAAAAGGAGAGATCTCTCTATTACAATCGGCCAGGAAAAAAACCTTCTCTCAGTCTTTTGAAATTATATTTATACAAAAGGTTACCAACCCTAGACGGTTGGAATTTTCCTTACTCCTAGATATTAACGGTTACAAAATAAAAACTTTAACCATTCCACTTGTTTCCTTTCTTTATCATATTGGCAGAACGAGCATGCATGTATTAGTTCATTATTTATTTGAAGTACTTCCTTCACCTGGCTTGAGACACTTGACGCACCTACTTAGAAATTGTACTAAAATTCTGGAAGGCTCTATCACATCCTTTGCCTCAAAAAGATACAACTTTCTTTATAATTTTGGCAACCTGTCTTCAATCCTTTTACCTTCAAAATTTGTTGATTGCAACTGTAGATTTGGATTTACCAGCCATCTATCCATTTGAGCGATGTCAACCTGCTTCAACTATGAAATTTCAATTTGAGCTTCATTTAAGCTTTCTTTGATGTTCAATTGATGCTTTATAACATTGATTTTCCCTAATACTCTAGCACAATTGTCCTTTCCAATGCCCAGTGATTTTTTATCTAGCAAATCAAAAGCCTCTTCACAATATTCCTTTATTTATTTGGCCATTTTCTTACTCTCAGCTATATTGGCCTCCCATGCCTTTAGTATGATATAACCCCTGATTTTTTTTGCGACAATTAATCTGGGAGTGGCTGGTACCTCTTCTCTAGCCAAAGATACGACTGCCTTTTGAAAGGTGGTTCGGGCTGCAGTAGCCTCTTTTTCTCTGAAATAATATTATCTAATGATTGACCCATCCCTCAAAAATAATCTTAGATGATCCCTACCTTAGAAAACAAAATTTTTTGTACTGCTTCCAACTTCTTATGAACTTCCAATGCCTGGGATTGAAACACTGCTATATTTACAACTTGGCTTTCAATAGAACTCAATTTATCTTGTAGCTGCCTTAATAATTTTTCTTGTTGGATGACCTACCCTTGGTTTGCTTGAGCAGTCTTGTGTACTTCTTCAAGATCGAATTTAAGTTGTTGAATCTCTTGCCTGTCTTTGGCTCTAGCCTATTAGAGTCCTTTGCTGACCTCACTTTTGACATTATTCTCTACATTCCTTATTTGATCTCACAGCTAATTTATCAACTGATTTCTCTACCTTACCCTTTATTTCAGATTATCAATAGAAAATAAGTTGGCCATTGCAAAAGATCCTAAAGAGCTTGCCACCTCTGTAGAAAAATATTCTTCTTCCAAATTTTGCCCATCTAATAATACTATGTGATTTTTTACCATCACACCCTCTCTCATGTGCATTTCTTTCTTCACCATGACCTTTCTTTTATTACTAAAAAATAACTCGGTGGGAGGTATCTCCTTGACAGAGATAGGCGTGAAATCACTTATGATCATTGCCTCTATATTAGGGTTTCCTTTGGTGAACTGTAATGGTGTGATAACCTCAATGGGGTTGCCGATTTCTGTGGACAACTTTTCCCTGGATTCTTCAGTAGTTGATTTCTCAGGCGAAGACAGTGATCCATCTTCTCCATTCTTTATTATTGTCTCTTTTTTATCTTTTCCCCGGTTGTCTAGTATCTTCATCTCTGGGATACTTCCCTTCTGATTCAAGACCTCAACTTTCTCCTGGTTTTCCAGTGTTTCTTGTTTGGCAGAGCTTCCGACTTTCAGATTTTGGGTCTCTGCTTGTTGTGTATCTAGAGATTTTAGGTTTTTCCCTTGTAATAATTTGGGTAGCTCGCTTCTACGGTGTTTTTGGAAATTGTAAAACTCATCCATTTCACCAGGTAGAAGAGCTCGCACTCGGCTCTGAAGTTCTTGGTAAGATATTACTGCTCGGAACATTTCGTCATGAGAGGATTCTTCATGTTCATATTTTTTAAGATTGCACCTGGCTATATGGTTTCCCACAACCCTCTGTGGGTCATGCTTCTTGAACTCAATGCTAACCAGCTTTATCTCTTCTAAAGTTGCAGCCTCCACCCTGGAGTGACTGAAATCCAATAAGGAAAATGAACCATTAGACAAAGGAAAATATAGCCATACCTTTTTCTGCACGTCTTTTAGCTCTTTTCTAATCCCGCCGAGTATAGTTTGTTGTGTAACTTCACAACACACCATTATGTCTGGTAAAAATTGTGGTAATACATATGGAGGGACAGAGCAGATGAAAACTCTGATATAATATAAATGTTCCTCTATGTACCAGTCTACCACTTTACCCAGGCTAACCATAAACTTGTCTGGAATTCTTGGCAAAGGGTGACCAAATATAACAATATGCATCGGAACCACTACCCAGTTAAATATTTCATAAAAGAAATCTGTTGCCTTGTCTTCCGAGAGCTTTGAATGGTAATCATGAATTGTTTCTGCACTGTCTGGAGTCCAAATCCATCTCATCAGCGGGAAAGGCATCATGAAACAAATAACATCCATAACAAAAGCTGACATAAAGAATGGAGCTGGTTTCCCTTTGGTTTTCTTCATTTGGTATTATGAGATTTTGCTAGCCAGATTATTTGACAATATCTTTGCCCAGTCAAAAGAAAATCCTTCCGCCACCGAGTGAATAATGGGAATCCATGGTAGGAAGAAATGGGTTGTGTTCTCTTTTCCATAAATTATGCACATCATCATGGCTATATACATGAATTGTGGTTCAAGCGATGAGATGGAATATATGCCGTGAGAATTAGATCTGAACTTTTCGGGGTGTGAACACCAGTTTTTGATCAGGTTAGAAAGACTCTTTCCAAACTGATCACAATCCTTATCATTAAAATTCACAAGAAAACTGGCGTTATAAACGAATTTTGATGTTGCAGACAATTTATACATGACATGTATGTGTTCCGGTTGAAATGACCCAACAACTACTTTCTGAGAGTTGAATATCGTTCGAGTTGGGATATCTACATGATCCAACACCCATTTAATCATGTCGGTGTAAGGTAAAAGCCTTGGCCTGGTTGCTATCTTATGCAATTCTTCTTGAGCGATAATCTTATATTTGGTAGATAAGTTATCCTTTTCATTGTCGCTTGAGTCATCAGGAAAATTTACCACTTCGTATTGTATGGTGTTGAACACATGTGTCCAAGTTTTAACTATGTTTATACTTCTGGGTGAAGTATCATAAATAACATCTGTGTTCTGGCCAGAACTTTCACCATCTACTTTAGGCACTTTCTGTGGATCCATGATATCAAATTCAGAGTTCTATTACTTGTTACAAAGAATGAGAATGCAAAAAACTAGTTATTTTGCTAAGCCAACTCTAAGAAAACAAGAAAGTGATTTAGAACTAAAAATCCTTTTTTCCTTAAACGCATAAACCATGTGCATACCTTCACTGACAACGCATTTAATTCCTCTAATAAAAATATTTGGGCATTAAAATCTGATCCTATTTGGGATCATTTTCCTAAATTAGATATTAATGTCATTTATGGTCGATATCTCGGGAAAAGCACAAAATTTGAATGTATCCGAGTTAATTTTGAGCAATATTAGAGTATAATCCTTATTTAGTACCTTAATTAATCGTACCTATCACTTAATCAAGTTTCATCATTTTGGGTCTTAGAAATATTTAAAACAGTTTAAACTAATACTTACGAAACGCGAAGTCGCGACGGGTTTTAATTAACTATAATCATACTTAACACTCTTAATTAATCACCATTAGTTTTAAAATGTTGGGGTTTCGGGTATTGGGACTTCAAAGCCTTTATATGTAAGAGAATCTTGAATCGCGAAGTCGTGACAAGATTTACTCTTTGTTAATCTTACTTAAACGTCAATGAACCCGGCTTAACATTAAATATTTTCGTGAGTTCGGGTATCGGGACTTCGAGGATGCTCAATATCGAACCTTCATATTTTGCAAAACCCCAACTCCCGAAATTTCAAAAGAAAACCTTTATATAGATTGATTCATTAATTAAAAAGGTGGCTCCATAATCTGCTAAGACATTTAAACCTTTGTATTTATCAGAAGACTTCATTTCGACGGTGATTATCAAAGTACATTTATGTGCTCCTTTTTATAAAAAAAAACTGAAATTTATTTTAGTCTAAGGTTTAGGGAAATATATATGTTTCAACATAGGCTCCATCTAGGGATCTCGTCTCCTTGCGGGACGAGAAGAACATGTAGACCGAGTGACTTTATTGGGTAAATGGAATCATTATTGCAGTTCTATGAAACACATTTTGAGGAAAGCACAAAACGAGATTTTAAGATTTCATCCTTAACTTTGAAAACTCTCAAAACTAAATCATTCGGTGATCTCGAGTTAGGCTTATAATAGTTTTCCTTTCCTAAAATTGACCTCATATTTGTATAAGATAATCAAAACAACCTTAATCATTCTATCATGTTTTTATTTTTATTTTGTTCGCATCAAGGTGAAGTACTTCCAATATTTTAAGTTAGGGAGTCCCATTAGCTTAGAATGTAGATCTAGCCAAAAAGAGAAATAGCTACCAGAGCATCTTGTAATTCATGTATAACAACCTATCAAATATGTAGACATTGCTTCACTGCCAGGGAGCCTGTTCAGTACCCCGGTGAAGTTATCAGATTTCCCACATTGAATTTCCTTTCACCACTTCAATTAGTAATTTAGCATTTAAATGCTGAGGTGAGGGAAATAATTTAATGAATTTCCTTTCATCATTTCTCTTGGACTAGATGGTGGAAATCATTTTATGAATTTCCTTTCACCATTTGTCTTGTTTCAAAACATGAAGTGGGGGAAATCAATCGATATGAAATATACCCAGGAAAATATCTGTTTAAAATTTAACAACAGAGGTCTGTCAACTCACTTTAATTTCTCTAGACTAATCCTCCTCTGACCTTGAAACATATTTTCTTTCAGGGAAGTTATCAAGGGGAATTCTTATTATATTTTTCAGGGACTTTCCTTGAGCGAAATCAATCATTTTAATCATGTTAGAACGACTAAGAGAGTTATGATTAACCTAGACATACTTACAGTTTGTTAAAGTTAGGGGAATTACAAAACCTTTACCTATTCTCCTTTTGAATATTTATTTATGAGTTTCCAAAGTTAAGGTGAAACCTTCTTCTCCATGTAGCTCATGAGGTGATATCAAGAAACATGTGAAGAAATAGCTTGGAAATGAACAGGGAAAAATAAAGAGGTTTCATATGTTATGATGTAGGCACAATCAGTCTTAAACAAGCTTCTTACTCAACTCTTGAAACTTTCCCTTAAATTATTTTTATTGCTTATGTTTCATATTTTTTATTTTTTTATTTTTTTTTGTCCAGAGAAAAATTTGATAATTAAAAGTTGCTTTTCATTTCTCTAATTAAAGGTTTTGGTGATGATATTAGTAAACATAATACTACTTTCTTACTCATTAACATCTCTTGGAAAATTTTAACTTGAGTTTTTAAGACAAAAATTCATACCTCAGTAGTTGTTTATACTTCCATCCAAGCAGACTGTTAGTTTATTACCTGACTTACCGAAAGAAAGGTAACTATCAATAAAACATGAAAAAAACTGGTGTGTACAATGAGAGTTCAGAGATGTATTACTGCATGAAGTGCTTGAGGTATCGCCCATTGATAGGGGCATTAAGAATCTTTTCGTCGAGATTTTCTAACAAAAATGCATTCTTTCCCTCAGAAGATGTAATTTTGTATGGTTCACACCAGATCTGATCAAACTTACCATGTTTCCCATTGTCCTCTTTTCTGTCTTCCCATTTTAGAACCAAATCACCAGGGATAAATTCCATGTCTTTATCTTTTTGGTCAAATAAGGCTTTCATATTATCTTGATATTTCTGTAGTTTTTCATTTACTTCAACCCTATTTTGTTGAATTTCAATCAATTGATATATCCTCCTGGTAATGTCTTTTGACTCTTCTTTTGAGTCTTGTCAGAGATTAATTAATGGCAGTGCTAGATTTATGGGTAAAATGACGTCAGTACCATATACCATCTGAAATGGAGACATTTTGATTGATCGTTTTGTGCCTATCCTGTTATCCCATATGACATATTTTAAATGTACATGCCATGCTTTCTTATTTTCGGTCAATACTTTCTTAATTATATTGATCAGGCTTTGTTAGATGACTCAGCTAATCCATTACCCTATGGATAGTAGTCTGTGGAGTGTCCTATCACAATGTTATATTTTTGGCAAAAACTTATCATGGCCATTGATTTGAAGGCCTGAGCATTATCGATAACTATTTTTTGAGGACAACCAAATCTTGATATAATATTCTGCTCCAAAACACTGATCACTACCGCGTCTGTTGCGTTTTGCATAAGAATAGCTTCCACCCATTTAGTAAAATATTTTGTAGCGGTCAGAATCCATTTATGTTGAGCACTCGAGTGTGGATGGATTTCTCCAATAAAATCAAGACCCCATTGCTGAAATAGAGCTTTAGTTTTAACTGGAACTAAAGGTAATGCCATAATTTTATGTTTGCTTGTAAACAATTGACAAGGATTACAAGTTCTGACTTTAGTGTTTATATCAGTGAATAATTTTGGCCAGTAATACCTGGCTCTTAAGATTTTATAAGTTGTTTCTCTCCAAGAGTGGTGTCCTCCACACACACCCTCATGGAATTCATTTATAACTTTTTTTGTTTCGGATTCTACTAAACAACTCAGTAAGAATCCTAGGGGATCCTTCCAATACAATTGACCATCTATAATAAAATATTTTACAGCATGTAACTTCAATGTCCTAGCTTTAGATGGGGTTAGGTCACTGGGGCACTGAAGGCTCAGTAAATAAGAAACAATGTCATGGTACCAAACTGAAGAAGAGAGTTTTTCTAGAATTTCAGTTGTGGTCACAATGACATCGAGTTCATCTATCTCTAAAAGTCCTTCATTCTCTTGCAGATGATTTATTTCGAGTGCTTTCAGATTTGATTCAACCAACAATTTAGCCAAGCCCCAACCTTTAATAAGTTTAGTTGGTTTAACTTCTAGGTCGAACTCCTGAATTTTGGCTAACCATTTCCCTCTCCTTCCATTGTTGTCAGGTTGAACCAATATATTCTTAATGGAACTGGTAGGTACATAAGCAATGACCTTTGAATATAGTACATAGGTTCTGAAAGCTTTGAGGGCTCTCACCATTGCGTAATCTTGATTCCAATATATCATATTTTAGCTCAACATCTCTGAGACTTTTACTAAAGAACACAATTGGTTGCTCAAAACCTTCATCATTCTTTTGTAACAATACGGCTGCAATAGTATGCTCAGAAGCAAATGAAAAAATAAAAAAATATTTTAAATAATTAGGACTTGCCAGTACTAGTGCTTCACCTATGACCTTCTTAATGCATTCGAATGATGCCTTAGCTTCGTTTGTCCACTTTACCTCGTTGTCCTTCTTAAGCATATCTGTAATCAATTTTACAATTTCAGCGAAATTTAGAATGAATCTTCTCAAAAAATTTATTTGCCAAAAAAATGACTGAATTTATTTCCTATTCCTGGGAATATTAATAGTATCTATTGCTTCAATCATTTTCGAGTCAATTTTAATTCCATCTCTAGGCACTATATGGCCCAATATTTTACCTTCTTGCATTGCAAAATGAGATTTCTTGGGATTTAGAGACAAACCAAATTTGCAACATTTTTCGAAAGCTTGCTTGAGGTGTACTAGATGTTCTGCATCAGATTTAGAAAAAACAGTTAGATGACCAAGATAAATAACAACAAACTTATCTCTTTCACCGATGAAGGTGATGTCCATATCTCGTTGGAAAGTTTCTCCTACATTCATTAAACCGAAAGGCATTTTGTCATACATAAAGGTACCCCAAGGAGTAGTGAACGCAGTTTTCTCTTTATCGTCTTGATGGATTGCAATTTGATTGTAGCTTGAAAATCCATTAATCATGGACATTTTGTTAGTTCCTACTACTTTCTCTAAAACGTGATCCATTTTAGGCAATGGATAATTGTCTTTGAGTGATTATCTATTTAGATTCCTAAAGTCTACACACAGTCTGATTTCACCGTAAATTACTTTCTTACTAGAACTAAATTAGCTATCCACTCAGAGTATCTGAGTCGGACAATGATCTTGGCATCTAGAATATTCTTTACTTCTTTCTCTATCACAGACAACAATATAGGGTTAATCTGTTTGAGTTTCTGCCTGAATGGTTTGACACCTTGTTTTAGAGGAATTTTGTGTTCCATTATAGTGGTGTTGTAAGTTCTTAATTCGTCATAGGACCAAGAAAAAAAATATTTATACTGTCTAAGAAGCTCATCATACTTACTTTTTATTTCAGGAGGAAGGTACTTAGATAATTTTACCAACTTAGGATTTTCTTTGGTGCCTATATCGCAATCTTCAACCTCTTCTGGCTGAGGATGTAAGGTGGACTTCAAAGGAATGTCGTCATTATTAAATAAACTCTCTAAGGGGATCAAGCCTTTGGGGATCTGATTATTTTTCAAAATAAGAATACGATGATTATCAATTTTATATTGAAACTCTTGAAGATCTTCCCCTTCCTGCATAATCCAAGCGGGATCATTTTGATTTTTTTGGTCGACATGTGTTTCGGCAAAGTCATCCACCATTTCTAAAAATTTCTTGATTTGTTCATCTTCCTCGAAAACCTACCAATGTTGTATGTTATTCAGTATGGAAGGTCTATGTCTCATCTCTATGTGGTATTTAAGTTTGAAAACTGTTGGAGGCACAAAGGTTGAGGCCGCTTTAGCCAATGAATCTGCCTGTTGATTCTCAGTTCTAGGGATATAATGAACATTAACTGATGAGAAAAAATTATCGATTAGATACCAGACACAGTTCCTATAAGATATCAACCTTGGGTTCTTAGTCTGGTATTGATGATTAATTTGTTTTATGATCAGTTCATCATCACCATAGACTTCTAAGTTCTTAATCTTTAATTTTCTAGCAGCTTCTAATCCTAAGACTAGGGCCTCGTATTCACAAACATTGTTAGTATAATCTATGTCCCAATATAATCTGTAAGAAAAAAGGATTTATGAACTCATCGTTGGGTTCCACAAACAACACTCCAACTCCTACTCCTTCACAAGATGAAGCACCGTCAAAATACATTTTCCAAACTCCAGAACTATATACATCTTTACTTATCTTTTCTTCTTTTTCTTTTTCTGTACAATTTTCTTCTATACATACATATAAATCATCATCAATCGATAAAACACAATTCCCTAAATCCTGATCAGCAATGTAAACAAGATAGTTATTTGGGTTCAGAGGATCACTTACTGTAAACGCCAACCTTGTTTCTTTGTACAAGCATGTGAACTGTCCTACAAAGATTGATATTGTGGCATAAGTCATGTCGAGTTGGAGGGATCCTCCAATTTTGGTGCCTAAAGACCTGGATAACAACATGCCATAATTTGGGGGTATGTCAGAGACAACCACATCCATCAGAACGCTTTTAACAGGAATCTGTGCAAAATTGACTACTAAAGCTTTTATCATACCTACACATTTAACCATTCTCTAATCGAAAGAATACAAGTCTCCATATGGTCGAGTGATTTTGAGACCAAGTCTATCCATAATGGCTTTAGGCATTACATTGTGAGAGGCTCTAGAATCCAACATGCAATTGTGGAGTAGGTGATCGTTCACAGTTAGTGTGATATAGAAAGGGGTGGCGATATCTATGGCACGTTCGAAATGTGGACCAAAAATTATATTAGGCTTATCATCTTCGAAGTTTATAGCGTCAGCATGACTTTCATTGTCTGAAAAATTAATTATTTTATCAATTTTCTTTCTATACACTGGATTTTTTCCAGTTCAACCAGAGGTATAGGAATTTTAATTTTATTAATTTCATTTTCTAGACTGAAATTTCCCGTTGTTTTATCAACTTTTGTGCTTTGCACTTTTGTTCCCTTCTTTTTAGTCTTATTTATTTGTGATGTTTTTGTTTCATCCACAGGAACCTCCACTTTCCTTGTGTTAATAATTGGTGTTTCTACTGGATTTGTCTTGGTAGACTGTGTGTCAACAGTCTTGGTTTTAACAGTCTGTTTTTCAACAGCTTTTGAAGATGCCTAATCTGTTTCCCCTCTCGGAAAAAATTTATTTGATGGGGCGGTTGTGATATTCCTGTTTCTAGGCCTTAGATTGTATTTCTGTTGAAGTTCGGCCATTATATTATCAACGATTCCTTGATAAGCTGAATCCTCTGTAATATTTCTATTCTTGTCATTTTCAGAACTATATTCCATATTTAAGGATTTTTCATAATCTTGTCTCATCAAATAAGGTTCTTGATAATCATCGCCAAAATTATTTATATCTTCTTCTATCTCCTCAAAATTTTGCATGTCTTCTCCCCCTATAAAATTTTCATTTTTGAAGGGGGCTTGAATCTTTTGATCTTCATTCTTAATTTGTCGTTGTTGTATTTGAGGGTTAGTATTGCTTCTAAAATTCTTTCTAGGGAACTGATGATTCTTCGATTGATCTAATTCCATTCTTGATATTTTATTCAACAATTCTTTAATTATTCTCGCCATGTAATCCATCTTATCTTCCGAAGACCTCCCAGATCCAGAGGGTCCCGCTTGTTTTCTGTACCATCTAGTTTCTTTATTTCCCGTTTAAAATTTTGTTTTTAACTTTCCCGATGCCATCATGTTTGATTCGATTTCTACAATGTCAACCTTCATTTTAGTGAGATCAACATATCTCCTTTCTCTAAACAGTAGAGAGAAATCCAGATCAAAAGCCCTACCAAAAGTTACTTTTGTTGCAGGTTGGGAAGGTTTAACCTCAGTTGGAATTTTATTATATAATTTATTGAATCTTGGGGTAAACTCAAGAAATGATTTTGAATTTTTCTTTCTCAGAGACCCAAACTTGGTTAGATAATAGAGATGATCTTTCCTTTTTCCCCATTGTCTAATGAAAGCATTTTCTAACTCATCATATGATCCCATGGACCCTGGTGGGAGTCCTCGGAACGAGGTTCTCACCTGACCTTCGAAAGTTTGAACGTGAAGCCTCGAGTAAACGTTCTCATGCTCGAGGCCAAGGATATCATCAAATTGGTCAAAGAAATCAATGTGTTCGATAGTAGTTAAATCTCCCTCTCCAATAAACTTTAGAAGATTTTTCATATAATTTTTAGGTAGATCATGGAGAGGGACTGGGAGGACCAAAGGGGCATACCTAGCAGCTACTTTGGAAACGATTCTAGGAGGTGGGGGTGGTACCTGACCGCCCCCTCCTCCCCTGAAAACACCACCTCCTCCGGCCGCAACCATTGATAATTTAGAGGGTGAAACTTGGAGATTATAGAGAATACTTTTAAGGATATGTGGTGACCTTTCGGTTACATCGGGAGATAGGAAATTTGAAAAATAGGGAACTGGAAAAAGGGGATTGGTTTCTACGGACTCAGAGGATGTGTACACAGGAGAACCAATAGGAGTCGAGTCAATCTATACAATATATTCTTCTCAATTCTGAAAGGTTGTAGACTGAAACTCAGGAACTGATGAAATGTCAATCGAGGCGGGAAGTGAGCTGGATATTTTACCTCTATTGGTAAAGGAGATAGTTGGAAAAGTTTTGGCTTTAAATTCGGGTAACACCAACTCAGAATCTAGGGTTTTGATTCTATCGACAGATGTTTCTCTAAAAAGAAGTTGGGTATTCAACTGTTCAAGTAGATCCTTATTTTTTGACTGAGTGGATTTGGGTTGATAAATCTTACTTGTTGATGAAGCAGTCTGTTTAAGGTATCTTCTTGTTTTCATAATTTTTTCAGGATCGGATACATGGGAGGTCTTCTTATCATCTGGATTCTTTCAGGTATTCTTTCGATTATAAGTCGTTTTATTAATCGTGGAGTCGCCAAGTAAAGATAAAAGTATCCTTATAAAGTGTTCGATCTCTGTTCACTATCAAAGAAGGAAACTTACCAATGTCGTTCTTCCCAAGGAAAAATAATTTCGTTTCTTCATTCCCCGGCAATGGCTCCAAAAATATGTTTGTTCTAGAGTTTATACTTAAGGATTCAAAGTATAATGTCAAGGCATCCGAAAAATAAAGAAAGTTTAAAATATAAAAATAAAGCCAATTCTTTGGGGAAAGAAGATATGGTTGATTTATGAGTTGTCTTTTCTTAGCTTCCCAACGTTCCTGGATGCTTATGTCATATTCAATCACTACCCATGAACGTTCAAGCTCAACCTGGGTGTTAGCAGTTTCTAAGATGGTATTAAACAAGGTTAAAGTGATGCTAGTTTGATATGTGAGACATGATTCTATATTAGGCTGTCTTGCCACAGTTATAGTCATGGAGGAAAGAAAATTAAAAGATCTGTTGTTTTTATGTTTGATTTTTCTTATCTTCAATTATATGAGAACAATTCCCTAAATTGAATTAATAGTATAACAATTCAGAGTTCATTTTCCGTGTCTGAGTCAACTTTGAAAATAATGACTGTGATGAAAGAAAAACATAAAGTTGTTAACAAAGTGAGGCATCAATCACAGAAGAATCTCACTCTGATATAGAAGAATAAAAATGGATGTGAAACCTTTAATGAAGCATAAAATGTGGTAATCTAACTAATTCATAGGTCTTGTATTTGCTAATAGTCAACATAGAGGAAAATATGTAAACAATCAGATAACTAAATGAACCATATAACCACAGTAGATGTTGTACTAAGTTGTGATTAAGCATTCATCAAAGACATATAAATAAAGATGATGGAATACGAAAGAACAAAAGAGCGCATAACTCAAGATTGACGAAATATGGAGTCTTTGGTCTGCATTTGTCTTAA
>ML788269.1:535873-576471 GCA_009831015.1 Picea engelmannii | reverse complement strand
GGAAGAAATCCTTGACCTCAACACCGGAAGCCTGAAACGCTCAAGGCTAAACTCTGATTACACGTCCATACTGCATTCTTAAATAAAGCTCCCATCATCGAGGTCTCGCTGTCCCTTCGACTACCCTTAATCAAGTAAGTGCATATCGGTGTCACTTCCACTACACTTAATCACATACGTGGAGATTAGAGAGGCCATAGCAGGAAACCTTTCACTACACCATGACATCAAGAGTGTATAGAGAGGCTTCTTGGACATTGCATTCCATACATCAAATGTGCATGGAGCAAAGTCAACGGAAGTCAACGATTGACTTTGTTCCATGTCTATTGGAAAGTTGATTTTGTTCCATGTTCATTGGATGGATGGAATCTGTAATTGAGTTAAGTTTGAGTGATTGAATATAGGTGGATGGAGAAATGAAGTAGGTGGTTGAGTATTGTGAATTACAAGCAGGAAGGAGGTGGTTACTCCTTTCTAAATATTATTGAGCCTCACTATTATCCCCACCAAATTAAATTGCCAAAACAAAACTTCTCTATTACAATAACTCAAACCATATGATTTGATGCTAAAATTACAAATTTCCCAAAATGATTTACACTTCAAAACTGCCTCAAGATCGATCTTCAAACTCTGCTCGAAGTAGTAACTATTGCAAACAAATTAATGAAACCTATGAAATTCATAGAGAACCTAGCTAGAGAAATTCACACAAAGCTAGCGAAAGAGAGAAAGAAGCAAGAATGAGAAAAATAATTGAGAATGAATGCACAAATTGAATTACATGAGTGTGTAATAAATACATGAAGAAACCTTAATAATAGGTCAATGTTTCATAAATAGATGCATGACGAAGAGAATTCGTCTTAGTAGTGATGCAGAGTGATGTAGACAGAGTTTGTTTGCCATCTAGTCTGAGTCAACTCTCAAAGAAATCACCAATTAACTCACTTCACATTGTGGAGGAGAAAGAAAGGCATGCATGCTTGAGATATGCACCCTCCTTCTCTTAAGCATGAAAAAAACAACTCTTCCACTAGAGAAAAACAACCAGTGCATACACGAGTTGTCCTCCACTAGTTTAATTGAACTCTCTACTAGTCTAGCTAAACTCCTAACTGAAGTCAAACTGAAGAAGGAGCCTCCCCTATTTTATAGGAGGCGCCCTATTTTTTAAGAAATACCATTTGGAGAGAATATTTCATCTCTAGATAGTGCCCTTAGCCTTAGACTATCAAACTTAGGAAAATTAATCACTAGGTGAGTGTGAAATTACTCCAACACCCCATGTGAACACTACTATGGTGTAAATAAAGAATGGGTCCTCGCTACAAGACCATGTTAGGTATCCATTTTACAATGCATGTAAATGAATGAACATTAAAAAAGTGATGAAAGAGGGAAAACCTCATGGGAACCCCCCCCTCAAAGTACAATGCATCAAAAATGAAGAAGGAAAGAAAGACAACTGCTAAGAAACTGTGTCCTTCACTCGAAGTTGACCTCGCAAATGTGCAAGGTTATGCTTGATGAAGATCTAGTTGAAGATGTTGATATATGTACAGATATGATGAAGTAGATGAACCAATGAGATGTCTACATATATCCACTTTCTCTTATTTGAAAGAAGAATATCAAAATCTCCTTCATTCATGGAAATTTTCCAATACAGATTCCCTTTAGCCTTTGCATAGGCCTGACGGTTAAATGCAAGAACTATATAGCAATGCATGCACATTACTTGTTCTGTGGCTCTGAGCACATGTGGATCTCTCTCAAATTGGAATCTCGTCCCTCTACGATTGGTAGGATGATCCGTAAGATAATCTGTTGTCGGTAAGATGGGTTTTCCCCATTTGGGTCTTTGATCCGCATGCTCAATATATTCTAAATCTAATTTGGAAAACAGATCTGAAATAGACTAGATATAATCTCGAATGAATGGAACAAAAGGATGTGTATATACCCTTATAGAAGTCTCTACATGTGGCTCCTGAGATGCATAAGTCTCTTTACACAGAGAGGCTTGTTCTTTTGGTGGATTTTCTGCTGGCGTTGTCTTGTCAATCTCCTGCATTCTTCACAATCTTCCTTTATCCTAAATAGGATCTCCAATTTGGTCCATAGTTCATTCATAGTTGAGAGTTATGAGTCGTCTACATGATATTGTAGTTCAGGAGAAACATACATGCAAAAAAGTTAGAGAGCCATATCATTTCTCTTTTGAAGAATCAAGCTTTGCTTATGTTTCCATGGTTATTTGATATAAGCCTCTTCTTTTGAGAAGAAGAAGAATTGGCTTCCATTCAAAATAATTGTGTGGTGTAAGAAGTGTTGATGATGATATTTCCATTCTTTCTAACTTCTGCAATCTTTTGATCATGGACTTGCAAATAAATTACCTATGCACTTTCTCCTAGCAACAAAGCTCTAATACCTCTAAAATTCACAGAGAACCTAGATAGAGAAATTCACACAAAGCTTGCAAAAAGAACTGGAGAGAAAGAACAAACAATGAGAGAAATAATTGAGATTAATGAATGTACAATTTATATTACATGAGTGTGTAATAAATACATGAAGAAACCCTAATAATAGATCAATGTGCCTTAGATAGTTTCATGAGCAATACAATTCGTCAAAGTAATGATCTAGAGTAATGTAGACACTCACTGACATAAACTTGAGTTTATTGCCACCTAGTCCGAGTCATTTGTCAAAGAAATCACCAGTTAAGTGAGTTCACAGGTGTGGAGGAGAGAGAAAAGCATGCATGTATGAGATATGCACCCTCCTTCTCTTAAGAATGAGAAAATAAATTTTTGCATGAGAGAAAAACTACTATTGCATGCATGAGTTGTCCTCCACTACTCTAATTGAGCACTTCATTAGTATAAATGAAATCCTAACAGAAGTGAAGTCAAACTGAAGGAGGTGCCCTTTTTTTAGGATAACACACTATGGAGAGAATATTCCATATTTGGATAACACACTCAACCTTATATTATCAAACTTAGAAAAATTAATCACTAGGTGAGTGTGTAATTACTCCAACAAAACTAACTACAACCATGACTATCCCATAATGAAAGTATGATTTGATCTTTATTTCCATACATATTAATTGGAGGGTTTTTTTAGCACATTGAATCCATTTATACATTCAAAATGCAATTTGAACAATAAAAAATTGTGATTTGGTACATATTTATGCCCCCTAATTGGTAAAAAGAGCCAAAACATATAATAGTTAAACAACACCTTATTAAAGCATTCAAAATGTAAGGTAGTTATAGGATTTAGATTCTTTAAAATTGAACTATTTTGTATTTTATTTTAAAAATTACAGTAAAATGGATTTTACAATTTAATATAAAATGATGATAATAAAATATTAATAAAATAGAGAAAAAAATTAAAATTTATATAAAAGTGAAAAAATTGTTAAATTATAATAATAAAAAATTTACTAATAAAATAAATTAATACAAATTTAGATTTTTTTTCAAAATACAGTTAATTTTATTACATATGAAATAAAATTTACATCTGTAAATGCCATGAGACATTCAAAAGGATAATGGCCCATTAAAAAGATGCACAAGGCATAGGGGGAGATCAAAATAAGTAAGCTATCATTCTCCCTCCTGAGGAGACCATATTGTTGTCTATGTGCTTTTATATATCAGCCCATATGTGCAATTGTTTGTAAGAGAAATCCAAATTTTACAAGCTATTTCAGTGTTCATTCAAAGAGGAGAGCATATTACAATCGTTACAATATCACAAGATTAGATAGAGTTCCATAGTCATATTAGATAGAGTTAAATATTCCCGAACAAGGTGACAAGGTCTGGGATTTTTTCAATGATTTTCCACATTCCCCAATAATATAAATTTAGATTTAAGTGAAGTTTAAATACAATTTATTTTTATTTATCTAAGATTTAATAAATTTAAATTAAAATATATTTATATAAATTTGAAAAAAAAATATTAAAAAATGTTATGTACATGTTTATAAGTATTGTAAATTATAAGTTTTAGAAGAAAATAAATTAAATTTTTTGAAGGACTTAAATTTAAACTCAGGTGGGGAGGATGACAATCATTTTTCCCAATCACTAGAGCTAAAACCTACCTAACTGACAATAGTTACAAAAAATCTTAGAGAAAAGGGACATGATTTTTTGTTTTTAAACCCTTGATAAAATGATTAAATCAAATTTTCAAATTACCTTGACCAAGGGTTTATCAAACTCTCCATCAAAGTCTTCTTAGGTTAACTTAAAATTGTTGATCATGGAAATACATCGATTGAGGTATTATAACAAAAACACTTGATAAGGAATGACCTCAATTGAGGTATTTCTATAACTAAAACATAACAAAAAAGTTAATGAATTTTCACATAAAACAAATTAAAAAAAAAAACTATGCATGAACCAACTCACATGTGTTTTGTCATTGTGAAATATTAAAAAAAAAATCATGTCAATATAATATTAATTTACGCTAATTACCTATAAAGAAGCAGAATATGAAAAATCACATAAGAAAATATGATCATTGATGAGTTGATGAAGATGAAGTGTGAGAAAAGGTCGAAGAGAGGATGAAACAAAGATGAGAAGAATTGAGAGAACACTAAGAAGAAAATCTAGGTAAACTCATTACCTGACCTTCACTGCACCTAACTAGAGAGTCTTCAGGGCATCCATTTAAGGGAAATATCATTAATTGTTAACGACATTACCCTAATGCATATTATACTCAGTTTTGATTTATGTGCTCATGTTTTGATTTATATTATGTTTTATACATAACACATATACACACAAAATTGATCGGACTATGGAGGGATAAAATTAAAGAATTGAGAATGAATGCACAAATTGTATTACATGAGTGTGTAATAAATACATGAAGAAACCCTAATAATAGGTCAATGTTTCATAGATAGATGCATGACCAAGATAATTTGCCTTAGTAGTGATGTAGAGTGACTACCCATTTATTATATCTAACTACCATAGTGGGCCTTATTTAATAATATAGTGGACCTAGTCCACCTTACATTGAATGACCTCCACTATTATCACTATGGGCCCTATGCCCCCCCCACTAT
The DNA here is from genome assembly GCA_009831015.1 of Picea engelmannii. Taxonomy (NCBI): domain Eukaryota; kingdom Viridiplantae; phylum Streptophyta; class Pinopsida; order Pinales; family Pinaceae; genus Picea; species Picea engelmannii. The sequence goes on along the minus strand of ML788269.1, from coordinate 571,340 downwards.
CTCTCTAGCTACCTAACATATGAACTGAGTGAAATTTCTAGTTAACCAATTTCTACAAGATTGCACAGTGGCCCAGGAGAAGGGAGATAAGTTTCACTATGCATAGTTACTTTTTCTCATTGCATTGGTTGGGTGGTAGGAGCCCGCATATTACCAACACATGTGTGCTTCAGGTCACAACCCTTTGACTGCTAGATATTCCAACTTGTGGCACTCAACAATCAAGAGATTATAGAATGAAAATAATGCCACTTTTTATTCCTATTTGTAGCTCATTACTAAGGTAGTGGAGACCACACTATGCATACCAACACTTAGTTGTCATATTCAAGGATATTGCACGATTCAGAGCCGACATGCACCATATGTATGTGTAAGCCAAGAGGAATCCTATGTGAAAATGGTTGTCGACCAGTTACCAGTTGACACTAGAAGACATGCACTTAATAACAAGTGACTAGGTGGATGACTGGAAGAATCCAATAGACAAGCTAGGGCCCTCAGAAGAGGACGAAGACCAAAGAAATGGTGAGGAAGAAGAGGATCAAAGGAATGGCACAAGAAAGTGTCTTGGAAAATCTAAATAACTTGAAGCAGGAATCAAAAGAAAATATAAGGAGCCAGAACAAACAGGAGGGGCGTAGCAGAAATCTAAGGTGCAATGACATACCCCGTTTTGTATTTTAACCGATGATTATATGGATCGGATTGGGTACCTGATCCATGATTCCAGCAAAGAACTCTGGGAGGAAGCTGCAATGAAGCACGAGTACCAACAGAAGAAGGTCCATGATTAGTTGGGAATCCTTTAGCAGCTCTTAGAAACAACAGGCGTCATGAAATACCACAGGTGATAGACCATCTACAGGACCAAGGAAATAAATGGCTACTGCACATATGGCCCTAACACAACTCTCAGGGGAACATAAAACCATACAGATTGAGGCAGTTGTGCTAGAGTTTCCAGTGAGTGAATTGCAGGAATAAATTAAGTCATTGGGCCAACTTAGTATAGTCATTCTATACTACCCATCCAAAGAGTACATGAATTACAAGTAGAATTGGTGCAGGAAATAAATCATAGAGGAGACACAGTGCACCAAGACTTGGACATACTAAGGGATGAAAGTGCCCAAGTGCAGGCACAATACAATATAGAAATTCAACAAAAGAAGGACATTGAGGGCCACATAGAGGAAGTTCTCAAGAATAATAAGGGGGCAGATGAAAGGGCCCTGAAAGGACTATAGGAATAGGAGAAGTGGAAGCTATGGTGCAAAAGACACAAGACGTTGTCTATAAGTTACACAAATAAGTACCATAATTTACCCTGGTCATAGAGGCCGTTGTGGAGGAACAATTTTTGAAAATTGGTGAAGTCATGAAGGGCTTTAGGGAGCAGATCCAGGATCTACAACTGAAGAGCACACCCGGAATGCCACCTGATGTGAGAAAAGGTAGAGTGAGGATGACAATGAAAACAATTGCCAAGATTAAGAAATTTGAAGAAGAATGTGCAAAAATTTGTGAAGAGAGTGTGAAAGTGTGCGAAGAGCTCATGAGAGACCTGAAGATGATGGTTGTAGAGGCCAAACTGCGAGAAACACAAGAAAAGGAAAATAAGGCAATAGAAAAATCGACTACATTGCCACCAGTCGAGCGAATGGTAGCCATCTTGTATCAACAACAAGCATATGTAAAAGTGGAGAAAATGAGGGACCAATAGAAGGTCCTTCAACATAGACTTGGATCAAAGAAGGAAGAAGCAGTAAGGATTATTGGAGAATTGGCCACTATACAAGGGAAGGTCAAACAAGCCACGACAAAAATAGAGAACAAAATCACAGACTTGAACGTGCAGGCCATAGAAGAGATAACGACACAAGAGGTCACAATTGTCACAGAGCTAGAGTCCCCTAAGGTGGCCTCTCAAAAATTCATTTCAACGTGGAAGAACAAGAAACATGCATGAGTGGCTCAATATGAGCCACAAGTGAGTGTTGGGGGTCTGTTGGACAAGAAGTTTTGGATGCAATTTAGGAGAAAAACTTAAGTATAAATAACATGCGCAGAAGGAAGAAAATTAGCAGAATAAAGAAAGTGTGCAGAACAATTTAAGCACATAGGAGGAAGACAGTGCACATACAGAAGAACAAAGCATGCAAGCAAGAGAATAAAGCGTGAAGTATGATAATGCGACATTGTAGAAATAGAAGAACAACAAAAAAGTTGCATAAAGAGAGAAAACATCCAGTTAACCGATGCTAGCCATGCCATGCATTGTAATGGGTTATTTTTGGGATAGATAGAATAGGGGTTTAAGCCCCATATTTTGCGTATAAATATGTAATGGGTTGGGAGATAGAGGGGGACCGAGTGGTGAGGTTGAATATTATGCAAGATTCGTGAATGTAATAGTCAGTTGGTAAGATGAAATATGAATAAAGAAAGAGCTTTGAGATAATCTTGTATCATGTGTTCTTTACTTGTCTATGTGCACTTATGAATGATGTTGTTATTCTTCGTAGACTAGACCTAGTTTGTGTATTGATTATGGTACAATATTCATGAGTGAATGTGAGAATATATGTAATAATAGAGAACATACATACTACTACTGTAGAATATCTGTAATAATATAGAACATCCACCTCCCTTTCCCTTACTACTATAGAAGCCTAGTTCTTGCAGATCCAGTAGATACCTCAGGTGAGACTTCATCTTCGCAAGCAGGTGATGATAAAAGGGCCAGTGTTTGGTGGGTTTGTTTGTCATATTTAAACCAAACCTTGGGTCTTACAACCCATTTCGAGACCATTTAAGCCAACACTCTCATAACCCTAGAAGTACACCACCAGGAAACTCCATAATGTTCTAACTAACTGACGAAGGGATAGGTGTGTTTTGTTGCATGTTGAGCACAACCATCTGTTTCCTTGGGCTAGGCGTCAACTCCACCATGCCAACTACGTGATCTTATGAACTATATGGCACCCCATCCTGGGAAATTATTCATTTTTTAATACAATTAAAAAATAATAATTAATGAATAAATTATCAAGTACTACCACTTTTAGGTTTAGGAGTCAATTCAAGTTTTTTTAAATTTCTGATGGTACCAGTTTTGAAGGTCATGTTTTCAATTAAGTCATATTTTTAACTCTAAAAATAAAATTGGTGCTATTTGAAGCATCACTTTTTGATTCGAGGTTCAATTGTTTGTGATGTTATTAGTTATTAGGGCCTTGATTTCAAACAAGTCACAATTTTAACCACCCCGCCAAAAAAGGGTGCTATTGTTGCACCACTTTTTGATTTAGGGGTTGATTTTGGTGTTTTTGACCCAAAAATATTTGTTTTTTGGGCTAGGGTTCTCCTTTTGAGGTTGTAGTTCTTGTTAATTTGGTAACTAAGTTAGTTCCTCCAATCCCCAAACTTTGGGATACTATCATTTAGATTCATTCCTCTTTGGATTCAAATCCCTAGAGTCTTGGATATTAATTCAAAAGAATGGGGGAAGTGGGTTGTGGGTTCACCTACTTTCATTTGTGAGTAGAAATTAAAATAATTAAAACAATCCCTCAAGGAATGGAAAAATATATCATACGTCTCTTTGGAAAAGGAAATATTACAAATTGGGTCCGAAATTTAATCCCTTCAAGAAAGAACAGAAGTGGAAGGTAATACAAATCATCATCATGAAGAAGAAAGAGCTTTGTGTAGTGAGCTACACAAGGCTTCCAAATTGGAGGAATAAATGTGGCATCTAAAATCTCAGAGCTTATGGTTACAATATAGGGATAGGAATACCTCATTCTTCCATTAACAAGCTAAAGATAGAGCTCAAAAAAATAATGTCAAATAAGTATCCTTAGAATATGGCTAAATCTTGAGAGACTTCCTACCAATAAAAARGACAACCAAAAAACCTTTTGAGGCTTTGTACTAAGACAAATATGAGGTAGATATTGAATCCACTGCTATGATATATAGAACATATTCCGTTTGTTTTATGAAGCTAAGAATAATGATCAAGAATATTTGAGGTCTATCTCCTAACAAAGATCTAGGGCCTCACGATTGGATCTAGGATGATGGTTTCCCCATCCATTTATTTTGGGGATACTGGGATGGAATTATATTTTATTTGAAGAAAATTAATACAACGTGTCCAAAAGGTACATAAAATTGGGGGCAACAAAAACTCATCTTTCCTTGCATTCTGTAGATTAACCGAAAAATATGTCATCCTTCTGTAGATTCCCCTCCCAAGTTCTCATTCAATGTCAATTATGGATGGTGTGACTCTTCAATCTCATTAATCAACATATGTCAACAAATACAAGCCATCATATTATAACTATATGGTGGAAAGATGTAATGCACATGACCCTTATGACATCCCCACATATCCTAGCTTTTATGTTCAACCAACAATTTGAAGCTTGTGGAGAGTATATGTAGGAGAATGGTGTGATAATGGCTCAGAGGATAGGTTCTTTTTCTAACGAGGTTAATTGGTGGTGGTTAGTTCTAGTTCAACTGGAATTATAGGTAACCACTCCCTTTCAAACTTTTTTGGTGATTCTTGGTGTTTTGTAAGGTGTTTTAGCTCAGTCTTTGGTGGTTATTGTTAGTATTCAGATACTAAATATTCATTTTTCTCCTTGTTGCAGGAATGAGGCTATTCCTGTAGCACCGAAAAGTGTTGTTCCAGAGCCCTATTATTGCATATGCCAGAAGTAGTGTTGAGCTTTTAACTTGCCTTGTTGGAGGGAGGTATAGGAAGGGGGGAAGTCCTTGTTCCATACACCTTTATAGTGTTATAATGTCTTGATTCCACTTCATCAATATAAATAGGCCTTTGTACCAATAAAATGTGTTTAAAGATGATATTAAACTTAATGATTAGTTTATCAAAAGTTATTGGCCGGGAGCCAATCTCCAACACCTGCCATCAAACATAGCACGGGTTAGCCACAACACACAACAGATAAATCAATCCTAGCGCCCAAGCGCAAAGCCACATGGAGGGAGCCCACAAGACTAAGTCGTGCACTACGCGTCAATACAGTTGTCAAGCATGGAGAAAAAAAGTGTAACGAGAAGTTCCCATGTGTGATAAGCATCACGCCACAAGGGGTGTTTACTTCCAATGAAAACACCAGTGCCAAAGGAAAAAAACAATCTCATTATGCTTGTGTAAGGTAAATTACAGAGCTATGAAGACATTCGGTGTTGAGGATGCTCCATGTAATAAGAAATAGAAGAAACATGTACATTGGTTATTCATAATTATATGCAAACCGCTTGGCAGAATTTGACTGTTCAACAAGCATCGTGAATAGTTTCTATTCTGAGAAAGGCATTGCAAGATTACACCACTTGAGAACAACATAAGCAGGGTATACCCGACAAGCAAAATTTCATATGATTGCCTAAACTCGATGAAATTCGATTTTATCTTTGAGCGAAGGGAATCAAATGATTTCTTAGGTATTTTAATGGTTGAAAATATTGTTCTTCGACTGTCCTTATTCTATTTCATATGTCAAGCATATTGAATGCCAAGTATTATAGCCAGATGTCATGGTAAATGGGCTATTCACATGCCAAGTGTCAGTGTTGAGAGTACAATTTACACATGCAACTTTGACATCTCTATCGATTTCCCAAAAGGAATAATATTTAGGCCAATTGCATCCCACATTCAATAGAAATGATACACACAAAAATATTGAATGGGCAGAAATTTCCTTTGGGAAGTACACCAAGGAGGGATTTATACATGTAGTTTGAACAGGTCTCTGTGAAAGCCATGCCATCTATAATAGGGGGATGGCTTGGATGTCTGATAAATATCTAAACAGAGGTTTCAAAGAGGCTCATCAAAGCACACGTGGAGATCAATTGATAAACGTGCCAAGTAGTAACCAGACTGAGACTCGATGCATTTGTGTCAAAAATATCGAGTTTAACAGATGTTCAAAGCACTGACTGCTATTAAAATCCAGATGACTAATCATAGGTGCACTAAGAAACTATCATTTGAGCTTGAATGACCAAGATTGTGTGAAGGAAAGTTGTGGCTCATGCCGACATGTGCAGAATGTGGAGAGAAAAGAAATTGTGAAACCACCAATAAACAAGTTAAATTATAGAGCACCCAAGTGTCAAGTGCAGTGAAGGATAGCACCCATGAAAGATCCCATGGGAAAAGCAAAGTATGCTCAAAATGCCATATTATCTTTGGATGGTTGGAGTTGCATTTTTGGTTAAACTCGAGAATGATCCAACTTTTAATGTTGGAGAGGGGTATTCCTAACAGAGGTAGGCACGATTTAAACAGAGGCAACCATCATGGATGGTTCCACCAAACATTGTCGAGCAATTTCTAGTCTTTCTACAATGAGAAATTTGTAAGAGAACTAGTTGTTGATAATATTGATTTGAAGCACTCTATTATTGAAGAGAATGTGAAACGACTATGATGAGAAATAAAAATTCATGAAGTGCAGGTTGATTTTTCCACACCAATAGAAAATATCTATCGTCAAGAGACAATTGAATGTGTGGTAGGAAATTTTGTAGCAACTATTCTTACAGGTGGGATGGTCAACAAAATGATGGGTCGAATTGGAAACACTCCAATTGTAGGTGTCGGTAACTATGCCAACCATTTATATGTTGTCTCTGCTACATGAAAAGATATGATACGAGCTACTATGGAAGCATTTGCAGCTACAATGATGGGTTACAAGGTAGTGGCGTCGATAACTAAAAGGAATAAAAGGGGTACAGATCAATCAGTTCCAGATTTTATGGCAAAAGAGTAGTAGTGAACAACATCAAATCATTTCCATATTTGAAAGTGAAAGATTGAAGGCATAATATCATTAGTCAAAGAGTCAATTACAAATCTCCAGGAATTTGATGAGCATATTCAGGCAGCATTTAAACATTCCATGGACAAATGGCAAAGCATTTCAGGAAGATTAGCTGGCAAAGGATTCTTTCTAGATCCTAAGGGTATTTGATTCCAACATATTCCATATTTCCAGATCATATTGACCCTACATCTAAACTCCAGGCCAACATTATCGAGCAGAAGTGGTAGAGCATCTTCAACATGCAAACCCTTTTGAGATCAAATTCCATTCTTTAACCACGTCTCAATAGTTAAAGGCACAATTGGCAGAAAATGAACAAATGGAAACTAAGCAGTAGTGAAAGGAAAATTTGTTGACAATAAAGGAGGAGATTGGTCTACAACAACTTCAGTATTCGACACCTATTTGTAACCATATTTATATTTGGTTTAATGATTTCATTTCTAGAAAAATAGAAACTAATCTCCGTGTTTAGAAACCCTAGAGCCATTAACTTGGGATCAAAACTGATGATTGTAAATCTATAAATATTTTGAATGAAAGATTGAACGGAGGAGGGGGGGAAATCCCGAGAGGGTTCAATAGAGACTAGGAATGCATGACTGTGATTCTATTTTATGATTGTAAAGCATGAACTATTTCATTTTGCACTCAATGCTACAACCCTTTTGATGCACAGACTTTCTCTTCTAATCTCATTCTTCCTTTTCTTACTTTTAAAACATGTTATATTTGTGATGCATAGAAATTATCTTCTTATATTGATAAGGAAGCGAATATTTCACTAATGTATTTCCCATTCCAAGACTTGTTTTTAAATATCTTATTCTCTGTTTCTAAATGACATTTAGGATCATGAATCTTCCTATGTGAGTGAACAGATTGGACAATTGCATATTTCTTTCTTCTTATGGTTTTATCTGCTTTATTCAATTGACTACCATTGACTAAGTAAGTGTGATCAACACTTATTTACAATCAGAGATTGATATTCTCTTTCTTCATTTACTGCTGAAACCTCTAACCTTTTCAAAAACCAATATACATTTATCCATAAAAACCATTGCAATAAGTTGATGATTCCCTAGCTTTCCCTTTAGAATTCCAGTGCAACTTTAGGGACTAACATCTTTTGGTTCCATTGTCGGGGATGAAGCAGCGAAGAAATCTTACCTGGGAGAATGACAATGATCAGATCCACTTATTGATGGTGAACAAGAAGAAGACATGTGCTTAACTATAGATCTTTCACAATGGCGACTCCACTGTCTAAAGATTAATAGACGACTCCACTGGGAATTCAAATATGGAAGCCATTTTGGCTCAAAGATTGGCCTTTTGTGAGTTTTCAGATGTAGTTGGTTTTCCAAACCCAATGCTTAGCAGAGGTGAATGGGAAGGTTCCCTTCCTACATTTAAAGGAGAAGATTGGGAGGTACCAGCTGAACATCTGCTAGATTTCCATGAGTTTATTTGTGAACATTAGATTGTGCATGAGGATGTTCAAATCAAGATTAACATGAAAAGTATGATTGTGCTTAAAAGTATGTGGTTGTAGAGGATACTTTCCATAAAGATTCAAAGGTGTTAGATGACCTTCATTTTGACAGTAAGTTTGTAGATACATTTGAAATCATATCAAATGTATCTATTTTTTCTAATTTGCATAAAAACCAGGTCATTTATTTTGAGATCTCAGATAATAAAGAGTAGATATCATATGGTAGCAGTCCTAGATCTGATCAGGAGCATCATGAAACTGATAGAGAAAGGTTCCAACAACAATCAATGCTTTTTTCTGTGTCAACTATTGAGCATCCGATATATGAGTTTATAGAAATTGGAAATGATATTCATGATCGGCCATCTCATGAGATCAACTATGAGGAAAATCAACCCTTTGAATTTAAACAACAAGGTAAGGTCATACATGAATTCTATGATCCAGTCACTATATCGATGGAGTCATTGTTTTCAATAATGCCATATATTACAAAGTTTGGCATGATGGTTTGTCGAAGTAAACATGAATTGGTTGTGGTTTTCTGGTTGCATACTTTGTTCTCCTTTCATGTCTTTCTCGATATACATGAAGACAGGTCAATCAATTTATTGCTTGAATTATTTTTCTAGCAATTTCCATATACCTGAAACATTCATTTTCAGCGGTTAGAAGTAAGAATAGATATGAGGAATAAGCTCGTCATCGAGCATGAATATTATTTTTAGTCTGATAGTTTGCAGCAGTAGTTTGTTTTTAGTAATGTGTGTCCAGAGTTTGAATAGATTGCAGAATGCTATTAAATGACTCCATAGCCCAATGGACTAGACACAATACAAAATGTGGATGTTTGCAGAGGCAAAAGTTTGCAGGTTGCATTGCACAGATGGATAGAATGGAAAGGCACAATGGTCTACTTGTTCTTGGCAGCTCACAGGGAGCATGTCATCCCCAGAAGGAGCCAATGTTAGTATCCAGATACTAAATATTCAATTTTCTCCTTGTTGTAGGAATGAGGTTATTCCTGTAGCACCGAAAAGTGTTGTTCCAGAGCACCAGTATTGCATATGCCAGAAGTAGTGACGATATTTTAACTTGCCTCGTTGGAGGGAGGTATAGGAAGGGTGGAAGTCCTTGTTCCATACACATTTACAGTGTTATAATGACTTGATTCCACTTCATCGAGATAAATTGGCCTTTGTACTAGTAAAATGTGTTTAAAGCTGATATTAAACTTAATGATTAGTTTAGCAAAGGTTATTGGCTGGGATCCAATCTCCAACACCTGCCATCAAACACAACACGGGTTAGCCACAACACACAACACATAAATCAATCCTAGAGCCCAAGCACAAATCCACATGGAGGGAGCCCGCAAGACTAAGTCGTGCACTATGAATCGATACAGTTGTTAAGCATGGAGAAAACATGTGTAACGAGAAGTGCCCAGGTGTGAGAAGAATTACACCATAAGGGGTGTCTACTGCCAATGAAAACACCAGTGCCAAAGGAAACAACAATCTCATTATGCTTGCATAAGGTAAATTATAGAGCTATGAAGACATTCGGTGCTGAGGATGCTCCATGCAATAAGAAATAGAAGAAACATGTACATTGTCTATTCATGATTATATGCAAACCTCTTGGAAGAATTTGACTGTTCAACAAGCATCGTGAATGGTTTCTATTCTCAGAAAGGCATCAAAAGATTACACCACTTGATAAAGACATAAGCAGGGTATATATGATAAGCAAAATTTCATATGATTGCCTAAACTCAATGAAATTCGATTTTAGCTTTGAGCGAAGGGAATCAAATGCTTTCTTAGGTATTTTAATGGTTGAAAATATTGTTCTTCGAATATCCTTATTATATTGCATATGTCAAGCAGATTGAATGCCAAGTATTATAGCCAGATTTCATGGTCAATGGTCTATTCACATGCCAAGTGTTAGTGTTGAGAGTAAAATTTACACATGCAACTTTGACAGCTCTGTCGATTTCCCAAAAGGAATAATGTTTAGGCCAATTGCAGATTGCATTCAGTAGAAATGGTACACATGAAAATATTGAATGGGTAGAAATTTCCTTTGGGAAGTACACCAAGGAGGGAGTTATACCTGTAGTTGGAACATGTCTCTGTGAAAGCCATTCCATCTACAATAGCGGGATGGCTCGGATCTCTGATAAAAATCCAAACAAAGGTTTCAAAGAGGCTCATCAAAGAACAAGTGGAGATCACTTGCTAAACATTCCAAGTAGTAATCAGACTGAGACTTGATGCATTCGTGTCAAAAATATCGAGTTTACCAAATGTGCAAAGCACCGACTGCTATTAAAATCTATATGACTAATCATAGGTGCACTAAGAAGCTAGCATTTGATCTTGAATGACCAGGATTGCATGAAGGAAAGTTGTGGCTTGTGCTGGCATGTGCAGAATGTGGAGAGAAAGGAAATTGTGAAACCACCAGTCAACAAGGTAAAATACAAAGCACCCAAGTGTCAAGTGTAGTGAAGGATAGCGTGCATGAAAGAGCCCATAGGAAAAGAAAAGTATGCTCAAAACACCAGATTATCTTTGGATGGTTGGAGTTGCATTTCTGGTTAACGAACTAGAGAATGATCCAAATTTTAATGTTGCAGAGGGGTAGTCCTAATAGAGGTAGGCGCAATTGAAACAAAGGAAACCATCATGGATTGTTCCACCAAACATTGTCGAGCAATTTCTAGTCTTTCTACAATGAGAAATTTGTAAGAGAACTATTTGTTGATAATATTGATTTCAAGCACTCTATTACTGAAGAGAATGTGGAATGACTATGATGAGAAAGAAAAATTCATGAAGTGTTGGTTGATTTTTCCACACCAGTAGAAAATATCTGCCATCAAGAAATTGTGTAGCAACTATTCTTACAGGGGGGATGGTGAAAAAAATGATGGGTCGAATTGGAAACACTCCAGTTGTAGGTGTAGGTAACTATGCCAACCATTTATGTGTTGTATATACTACATGAGAAGATATAATATGAGCTATTATGGAAGTATTTGCAGCTATAGTGATGGGTTACAAGGTAGTGGTGTTGATAACTGAAAGGAATAAAAGGGGTACAGATCAATCAGTTCCAGATTTTATGGAAAAAGATCAGCAGTGAACAACATCGAATCATTTCTAGATTTGAAAGTGAAAGATTGAAGGAATAATATCATTAGTCAAAGAGTCAATTACAAATCTCTAGGAATTCGATGAGCATATTCAAGAAACATTTAAACATTCCATGGACATAGGGCAAAGAATTTCAGGAAGATTAGCTGGAAAAAGGATTCTTTCCATATCCTAAGGGTATTTGATTCCAACATATTCCATATTTCCAGAGCATATTGACCCTACATCCAAACTTCATACCAACATTGTTGAGTAGAAGTGGAAGAGCATCTTCAACATGCGATACCTTTTGAGATCAAATTCCATGCTTTAACCACCTCTCAACAGTTAAAGGCACAATTGGCAGAAAATGAACAAATGGCAACTAAGTAGCAGGCAAAGGAAAATTTGTTGACAACAAAGGAGGTGATTGGTCTACAACAAATTCAGTATTCGACACCTATTTGTAACCATATTTAGATTTGGTTTAATGATTTCATTTCCAACAAAATAGAAACTAATCTCTATATTTAGATACCCTAGATCCATCAATTTGGGATCAAAACTGATGATTGTAAATCTATAAATATTTTGAATGAAAGATTGAACGGAGGAGGGGGGAAAGTCCTGAGAGGGTTCAATAGAGACAGGGAATGTAGGACTAAAATTCTCTTTTATGATTGTAAAGTAGGAACTATTTCATTTTGCACTCAATGCTACAACCCTTTTGATGAGCATACTTTCTCTTCTAATCTCATTCTTCCTTTTCTTACTTTTAAAGCATGTTATCTTTGCGATGCATTGGAATTTTCTTGTTATGTTGATACGACAGTGAAGATTTCACTGATTTCTTTCCCATTCTAAGACTTGTTTTTAAGTATCTTATTCTCTGTTTTTGAATGACATTTAGGATCATGAATCTTCCTATGTGAGTGAACATATTGGACATTTACATATTTATTTCTTCTTATGGTTTTATATGCTTTATTAAATTGACTACCATTGACTAAGTAAGTGTGATCAACACTTATTTACAATCAGAGATTGATATTCTCTTTCTCCATTTACTGCTGAAAGCTCTAACCTTTTCAAAAACCAATATACATTTATCCATAAAAACCATTGCAATAAGTTGATGATGCCCTAGCTTGCCCTTTAGCAATCAAGTGCAACTTTAGGGACTAACATCTTTTGGCACTGTTACCGGGGACGAAGCAGTGAAGAAATCTTCCCTGGGAGAATGACAATGATCAAATCCGCTTCTTGATGTTGAACAAGAAGAAGACATGTTCTTGACTGTAGATCTTTCACCATGGTGACTCCACTGTCCAAATATTAATAGGCAACTCCATTGGGAATTCAAATATGGAAGCCATTTTGGCTCAAAGGTTGGCCTTTTGTGACTTTTCAGATGTAGTTGGTTTTCCAAACCCAATGCTTAATAGAGGTGAATGGGAAGGTTCCCTTCCTCCATTTAAAGGAGAATATTGGGAGGTAATGGCTGAACATCTGCTAGATTTCCATGAGTTTATTCGTGAACGTCATATTTTGCACGAGGATGTTCATATCAAGCTTTTCAGATACTCAATGAAGGAAGCAACCTTTGACTGGTGAAAATATCTTCCAGCTGTCAGTGTCAACTCTTTGAAATGTTTTCATGATGCTTTCAATTTGTTCTATAAAGATGAATTTTCAGCCGATGTCCTTTTTCCAGAATGTTGTCATGATTATAATTTTTTTTGTCAAATTAATGAACATAAAAAGTATGATTGTGCTGAAAAGTCTATGGTTGTAGAGGATACTTTCCATAAAGATTCAAAGGTGTTGGATGACCTTCATTTTGACAGTAAGTTTGTAGATACGTTTGACATCATATTTAATGTATCTATTTTTTCTAATTTGCATAAAAACCAGGTCATTTATTTTGATATCTCAGATAATAAAGAGCAAATAGCATATGGCAACAGTCCTGGGTCTGATCAAGAGCATCATGAAACTGATAGAGAAAGGTTGCAACAACAATTGATATTTGTTTTTGTGTCAGTTGTTGAGTAGTCAATATATGAGTTTATAGAAATTGGAAATTATATTCATGATCAACCATCTCATGAGATCAACTATGAGGAAAAGCAACCCTTTGAATTGAAACAACAAGGTAAGGTCATACACGAATTCTATGATCCATTCATTATATGGATGGAGTCACTGTTTTCAGTAATGCCATATATTACAAATTTTGGCATGATGGTTTGCAGCAGTTAAAATGAACTGGTTGCGGTTTTCTGGTTGCATACTTTGTTCTCCTTTCATGTATTTTTCTGTATACATGAAGACAGGTCAAGCAATTTATTGCTTGAATTATTTTTCTGGAAATTTCCATATACTTGAAACATTTATTCTCAGTGGTTAGAAGTAGGAATAAATAAGAGGAATAAGCTCTCCATCGAGCATGAATATTCTTTTCAGTCTGATAGTTTGCAGCAACAACTTGTTTTTAGTAATGTGTGTCTAGAGTTTGAATAAATTGCAGAATGCTATTAAATGACTCCATCGCCCAATGGAATAGACACAATACAAAATGTGGATGTTTGCAGAGGAAAAATTTTGTAGGTTGTGTTGCAAAGATGGATAGAATGGAAAGACACAATGGTATTCTTGTTATTAGTAGCTCACAGGGAGCATGTCATCCCCAGAAGGAGCCAATGTTAGTATCCAGATACTAAATATTCAATTTTTTCTTGGATCCAGGAATCGGGTTATTCCTATAGCACCGAAAAGTGTTGTTCCAGAGCACCAGTATTGCATATGCCAGAAGTAGTGCTGAGATTTTAACTTGCCTCGTTGTAGGGAGGTATACAAAGGGTGGAATTCCTTGTTCCATACACCTTTATAGTGTTATAATTCCTTGATTCCACTTCATCGAGATAAATTGGCCTTTGTACTAGTAAAATGTGTTTAAAGCTGATATTAGAATTAATGGTTAGTTTAGCAAAAGTTATTGGCCGGGACCCAATCTCCAACACCTGCCATCAAACACAACATGGGTTAGCCACAACACACAACACATAAATCAATCCTAGAGCCCAAACGCAAAGCCACATGGAGGGAGACTGCAAGACCAAGTCGTGCACTATGCATCGATACAGTTGTCAAGCATGGAGAAAATAGGTGTAATGAGAAGTGCCCAGGTGTGAGAAGCATCACGCCATAAGGGGTGTCTACTGCCAATGAAAATACTAGTGCCAAAGTAAACAAAAATCTCATTATTCTTGTGTAAGGTAAATTACAGATCTATGAAGAAATTCGGCACTGAGGATACTCCATGCAATAAGAAATAGAAGAAACATGTACATCGGCTATTCATTATTATATGCAAACCTCTTGGCAGAATTTGACTATTCAACAAGCATCGTGAACAATTTATGTTCTCAGAAAGGCATCGAAATATTACACCACTTGAGAAATACATAAGCGGGGTATACCTGACAAGAAAAATTTCATATGATTTCCTAAACACGATGAAATTCCATTTTATCTTTGAGCGAAGGGAATCAAATGCTTTCTTAGGGATTTTAATGGTTGAAAATCTTATTCTTCGACTGTCCTTATTCTATTGCATATGTCAAGAATATTGAATGCCAAGTATTATAGCCAGGTGTCATGGTCAATGGTCTATTCACATGCCAAGTGTGAGTGTTGAGAGTAAAATTTACACATGCAACTTTGACAGCTTTGTCGATTTCCCAAAAGGAATACTATTTAGGCCAATTGCAGCCTGCATTCAGTAGAAATGGTACACACGAAAATATTGAATGGGAATAAACTTCCTTTGGGAAGTACACCAAGGAGGGAGTTATACCTGTAGTTGGAACATGTCTCTGTGAAAGCCATGCCATCTACAATAGGGGGATGGATCGGATGTCTGATAAAAATCCAAACAGAGGTTTCGAGGAGGCTCATCAAAGAACAAGTGGAGATCACTTGCTAAACATGGAAAGTAGTAATCAGACCGAGACCTGATGCATTCATGTCAAAAATATCGAGTTTACCAGATGTGCAAAGCACTGACTGCTATTGAAATCTAGATGACTAATCATAGGTGCACTAAGAAGCTAGCATTTGAGATCGAATGACCAAGATTGCGTGAAGGAAAGTTGTGGCTTGTGTTGGCATGTGTAAAATGTGGAGAGAAAGGAAATTGTGAAACCACCAGTCAACAAGGTAAATTACAGAGCACTCAAGTGTCAAGTGCAGTGAAGGATAGCACCCACGAAACAACCCATAAGAAAAACAAAGTATGCTCAAAATGCCATATTATCTTTGGATGGTTGGTGTTGCATTTCTAGTTAACGAACTCGAGAATGATCCAAATTTTAATGTTGGGAGGGGTAGTCCTAACAGAGTTAGGCACGATTGAAATAGAGGACACCATCATGGATGGTTCCACTAAACATTGTCGAGAAATTTCTAGTCTTTTTACAATGAGAAATTTGTAAGAGAATTAGTTGTTGATAGTATTGATTTGAAGCACTCTATTACTGAAGAGAATGTGGAATGACTATGACGAGAAAGAACAATTCATGAAGTGCAGGTTGATTTTTCCACACCAATAGAAAATATCTGCCATCAAGAGACAATTGAATGTGTGGTAGGAAATTGTGTAGCAACTATTCTTACAGGTGGGATGGTGCAAAAAATGATGGGTGAAATTAGAATTGTAATTGAATTGATGGAGTATGTTGGACCATTATACAAATACAATCACTGGTTGATGTTGGTCCGATATACGCAAAGTATGCAGAGATACAGAGTTGCCGCAAATTATATACAACTACTAAATAGCAATCAAAATAAAGGGGCAACTATGTATATTGATGGAAGGCCAAAAGCTACTGAAAACATTGTGGGCTTTATAAACAGTACACAACCAGTGGCAACAAATAAGAAACCGAATTGCATATTTGAGGCACACGAAGAAAATCGTATATTTGTATGTGCAACAAAATCAATAGTTCCAGGTGAAGAGTTGTTAATCGATTACAAATTAAATTGAATAGATGGAGAGGGTGACCGTGGAAAGACACCCACTTTGCCTCAGCAGGTAAATGTTAAATACACTAAAAACTTATGACTACAACAACTAAGTTTCAGAAAATTCATTATTTTTTTTTTTCTGTTATTACTGCAATATTTTATTTTCTTAATGTTACAGGTGAATTTCATAACTTTTATTAATTGATTTATAGTGTCAACATTTGTCCAGGGTGACCATGGTAGAAAATCACCTGCTACATCTCTCCAGGGTGACCGTGGAAAGGCACCCACCGTGCCTTAGCAGGTAAATGTTAAATACACTAACAACTTATGACTACAACAACTAAATTTATGAAATTTCATTATTTTTTTTCTGATATTACTCCAATATTTCATTTTTTAAATGTTACAAGTGAATTTCATAACTTTTGTTGATTGATTTATTGTGTCAACTTCTGTCCAGGGTGACCGTGTCCGAGTTTCACCTACTACATCTCTCCAGGGTGACTGTGGAAAGACACCCACAATGCTTCACCAGGTAAATGCTAAATACATTAACAACTTATGACTACAACAACTAAATTTTTGAAATTTCATTTTTTTTTTTTTTTGATATTACTCCAATATTTCATTTTTTAAATGTTACAGGTGAAATTCATAAATTTTGTTGATTGATTTATTGTGTCAACATCTGTCCAGGGTGACCGTGTCCGAGTTTCACCTGCTACATCTCTCCAGGGTGACCGTGGAAAGGCACCCTCGGTGCCTCACCAGGTAAATGTTAAATATAGTAACAACTTATGACTACAACAACTAAATTTCTGAATTTTCATTATTTTTTTTCTGATATTACTCCAATATTTCATTTTTTAAATGTTACAGGTGAATTTCATAACTTTTGTTGATTGATTTATTGTGTCAAATTCTATCCAGGGTGATCGTGTTCGAGTTTCACCCGCTACATCTCTCTAGGGTGACAGTGGAAAGGCACTCGCAGTGCCTCACTAGGTAAATGTTAAATACAGTAACAAATTATGACTACAACAACTAAATTTCTGAAATTTTATTATTTTTTTTTTCTGATATTATTGCAATATTTCATTTTTTTAATGTTAGAGGTGAATTTCATATTTTTTTGATTGATTTATTGTGTCAACATCTGTCCAGGCTCCCATAGAGGACATTGATGAGGACGAAATATATTATTCAACAAACCCAATGACAACTGTAACGAAGGCCTTGAAAAAGGATAACTTGGAATATCTAGGTTTGATTAGCAAAAGACCCCTAACACATGAGGACAGGGAAAGAATTGTAGAGCTACAAACTCCAATAACTAATTCTGGGGTAAGTGGCATCTTTACATATTTTTATTAGCTATGACAATTTCATATCAGTTTTTTATTTATATTTTGTATATGATTTGATAAAGAAAATTTTTATGTTTGTAGGAGTTTTTAAACCCCGTGTGTGGGGAACCTGTCGATCTTGCAACTGCTATAGGTAGCAGTGAGGGTCCAATGCAAAAAAAAGGTCGACATAGCAAAGTGAAAGTGATGATTTTTTAGCCTCCTGAGGTTCCCCTAGAATCCATTGATGAGCGGGGCGATTTTGACCAGCATGACATGTCGAAGCATGATGAGTCGGATCCTGGGACTCCACATGATGACTCCGGAGAGGAACATAGTGTAGGTGCACAAGATACTATTATGCATGGAGAAGAATGAATTAAAAGCATTGGATCACTACATGTGACCTTTCTGGTGGATGACGCATGTGTTCTGTTAAAGATTCAGAAGATTGCAGGTAATTGTCCCATTAATTGATTCATTTTTTTCATGAAATTAAAATGGACATTTGTTTACATTATTAATTGATTAATGGATAACACGTTACTACAGGAAACAATGTTTTATATAGAAACTTACATGAAAAAGCATTGGAGCTGTTTGGCCCCACCATTCGCACACGGTGGAATGACCAAGATAGAAAAAAGAGAGATGATTTAATAGATCACATGGTAAACTTGTTCGACAACACTTTCAACAAGAAAATGGTTACAAAGTTGGTCGACGAGAATTTAAAATACACCAGGGCCCAGTATAGGGATAAATTGCAAATAGACCTCAAGCACGAGTGCCCTCCCATGGTTCCCGAGAAAGAGTGGAAGGCATTAATAGAGTATGCAAAGGAGAACTTGTTTAAAAAACAAGGAAAACAACCATGAGCTGGTCAAGCAAGGTACAACACATGTCATATTATCGGTGAAATATGAGCATTTATGTTTTTCTTTCCTATTTTAAGTAACAATTACGATATCTATTTTTTTTCAAAAATTCCATATGTAGGCTACCAGACACATCCAAAGCAAGAAAGGCCAGAGTGGAAAAACACGACCAGCATAAACTAGGCCAGGGTGGCTACGAAAAACTCAAATATCGAATAGTAAGATTTAAATGATTAAGTGTGGTTAATATTTATTTAACAGTAGCAAACAAATATATGTTTTTGTTATTGGTATTTTTAATGGTGTTATGCATTACAGTTAAATATGTTCGACACTGCTGCCACCAAGGAGGACCTGAAGCTTGGTTACAAGCATGGTTTTAAAAGTGTCATTGAATATAGAAAAATCTTGGGCCAGACTCCTATCTCCCCACCCACCCAGCTAAATCAAATGAATAAGGAAATCGCAGTAGCATGCTTGTAAAGTCTATTCATATTTTATTATATCACCCTTAACTAAGTATTTATGTTTTTTTTCAAGCAACAGTGTTACCAATGTAGTGAATCAAGTGGTAATTAGCAAACACCACGTCATACAAGGATCCACCTGTCTAGTTATAGTGTAGAGCACCAGAGTACCCATTCTAGTATTGTTATAACCCTAATTTGCACCATACAAGCTTACCTGACATCATGCCATCTCATATTCCTTCTTTGCCAAAACACTGCTGAACAACTCTTCTTAAAAACACTTTTTATAAAGTCCCACGTACCCTGCTCTATTACTGCACGCGTGTACACGCTTTCTAACCCAAAACAACCCGCGTGTACCTACAAAAGCATGAAAAAATGAAAGTTGTCGACAGAACACACAACTTTGGGTGAGTTAACTGAACCTTCCGGCCATGCATAGTCAAGGGTTTGCCCAAATAACTAGCTTCTTCTATACTATGAAAGAAGGGTTAGGGGTCCCATTTGGAAGAGGAGAGTCATAGTAAAGAAACTATACCCAATTGCATATTCCCTTTGTCCCAACCCTTTATCCTTCCTTGTGCAAAGAGAAAGATAGAGAAAAGAAGTTGGAGGACAGTAGAAGAGGAGCCTAGGACTAGGTTCGTGGAGTAGCTGTCGGCTTCATCATTGTAAGTTGATTTGTTGAAGTTAATAATAAATAGATACTTTTCCCATCCCACCATATGAGTTTTTTATGATTTATTGTATACTTGTTTATTGAAATCTCTAACCCATTAATCTATAGATCAAATGCATGCAGAGTTTGTTGTTTGTTTTATGTGAATGTAGGTCAGCCTTGGGAGGAGAGCTACAATCAAAAAATGATCAAGCGTAAGGAGGGATCTACATCAAACGCCCGTAATAAGGTATGCTCATTTAACTATGTATTTGCTTAAGAATAATGGGGATTAGGTCTGGGACGATGATAGAAAGTAGAGATCTTTAGGTCTTTTCTGCATGCATAATCTAACCCTAAGTGCTAGTCCCTAGAGGGATTTCCCACTCACAACAAAATTGGCGACCATACTGGGGAAGTCTCTAGGGTTCTTGGGGATATTTTTGGGTATTTTTAAGAATTGGTTTCATTTTCCTATTTTTAAAGTTTCTACAAAAGTCTGAGCTAACAGAGATTCTGGTCTTCCATACCAATTATCTCTATTTCTTTGCTTGACTATAATTTTTTCAAGACCCACAGAGGTACACATGGCCTATATAAGTTTTACACGCGTGTACCCACACCCTGCATTCTCACAACCCACGTGTACACACTAGCTGAGGAAGTAACAGTTGCGTGTAGATTCCAGAAAATTGCTTTTAAAGAGGCAGTCATCCTCTTCCCTGTCAGAAGTAGTCCTTCTCGAGGGTTTTCTGGAACTCTTTCTAGTAATTGTTGCTTGCAATCTGTAGCTTAGGTTTCACCTCAGATTGGTTTGTTCTATGAAGTTTTCCTTGATTTGTTTTCTTTTTCTGTTAAAGTAAGTGTCCGAGTCTTCAAGAGATTCTGGTTTTTAGTACCAGTAATCTCTGCCTAGGCTGGCTTGCTTGGCTTTTTGTTTTTGTTTTAGAGTCAAGGATACACGTGGCCTATATAAGGACAACATGCGTGTACACGCCCTCTGACTTTACACAGCTCGCATGCAGATGCTTTCTATTGAACTGTCAGTGGTGTGCTTGAGGAGAAGTTTTGTTGAAGGTGAGGTAGCCATCCTTTCCTTTGAAAAGAGCTATACCTATCAGGTTTTTGGGTCTCTGTCATAGTGGTCAGTAACTTAGGTTTGATCACAGCAATAGATTTCTTTTTCATTTAGAAAATTTTCCTCAAAAATTTCTTTTATAGGGTTTTTAGACAAGTGTGAGAGTTTATTTTTAAAAGTTTGCTTGTGTGTGATTTTTGATGTGACTCTTTGTGATCTGCGCTTAGGCCAGAAATTTTTTCTTGTTCTTGACTTGTTGGTGTTTTTCCTTTTTTTCTTTGTGAGCATTCAAATAAAAAAAAAAAACTTTTGTTTATTTGATTGGATAAAAAGTGTTGTTTTGCATTAGTAACCAGGGAAAAGTATTTTCTTTCATAAGTTCTTGACAGTTTGCTTAGATCATAAGTAGCTCGTAGTCGAGTGAAATCCTGCTTTGAGTTTGTTGTTCAAAGATCTTAGAAAAATTTTAATGTTTGAAAATTTGTTTAAAGAAAAGTTTTTGTTTCCAAGCTTTCTGTTTATTTTACTTTTGTCTTTCGAACATCACTAGTTTCACTTTCATGTCCTTTGATGTAAGACAAGCCATAAAATTAACACTAAATCTAAAATTCATTAGGCTTTTTATGTTTGTAGGGTTAACCAACTAGTTTAGTGTTAGGGCCTTGAATTAGGTTAGAGAGGAAACTCTTCAAGGCCATTAAAATCAAACATTGGAGTCTGAGTTAGGGAGTGTCAAATTCTAGTATCGCGAAAGTTATTTGGGACCCCCCTCTAACATAGGGGATAAACACGAGGTCACGTGCGGAAAGGTAGCAGAGATAACCCCTCCAAAGCTGGACCAATTGTAGTGGAGAACCATATAAAGGGCTTGTTTTGGGATTCCATCAATTGCATTTTCCATGGAGCTTCGTGGGTCTCGAATCTGTTTGAGGTCCTCAGTTGTCTTCCAGACCATTTGATTTCGATACCCTTGACAGGTTTCGGGCTCGATACCCTGCTCATTGTGGTCTACCCAACTTTCTATTGTACCTGCTTGGTGACTGTTCGCACGCTGGCAACCTAGTTACCTATCTTTTTAGGGACATACACAGGTGATTGCAGGGGTATACCGCGGTACCTAGGATAGACATCGGGCCACACTTTGCAGAGTATACCTGGAGGGTGCTTCCATGTTCGAGTTGCACTTGCACCGGTAAGATGATCTAGTGTTGGTTGTTGTAACTATTCTTCCAATTAGTTTAGTGTTTGCTTGTCTTACCTTGTAGGGACATTTTAGTGTGTGTTGTTTTTTGAATGGTTAGACAACCCTAGAGTGTCTTTGATTTTTTCACACAGTGGAGGATCACGAGCTCCGTCGGTCACGAAGGATTCAGGGTCTATCACCAGTTACACGGGAGCCACCCCTGCCACCACTAAAGCGAAAGCTAGACCAACAAGGGTCTTTTGAAGCGACCGGGTCACAAGAAATTGTGCCCAACCAACATCCGGAGGAATCGACTATTTTAGACTTTGGAGCGAAAGCTCTTGGTCCACTTGAAACCTCAACCACTGATATTTTGGCACCCAACATCATACCAATTCACCCTTACGAGTGCCAGATAGTGTCACACACAACAATGGAAATAAATGTTGTTACTCCTTCTGGGAATTCTTCAATTCCCACTACGGTTGTCACCACAGGAGAGTTTCCACCTCCTAACCCACCATCAACGGTCCGAGTCACCATGTTCTCAGCCACCTCTACCTCGCATAGTGGTCTGATCTCATCTATGGTGGTGGCCACAACCCCTTTCCCACCAAGTGCGACAGGCCCTCTGTTCTCATACGGGATGCCTAGTTCAGGTACAAGTCTTGTACTTTCCTACTCCACTTCACAGACTTCAGGTCTGGGGGCAGGGAGCTCTAACGCTCCTCTGCAAGGCCACATGGGGGGAACTCCTACTCCTTTTAATGATTTCCCATATGGGGGAGGTCATATACCTCCTTCATCCCCTTCGCTCGGTGGCACGCATCAACAATCCGCTGGGCCACTTGCACACCATAGTTTACTTGGAGCAGGGAGTCAAGGACCACCTTCACATAATATGTCGGTGGGTTTGACACCATTTTCTTTGTTTGGTGCATTTGGTATCAATGCCTTCTCGTCAACTACTTTCCCAACTAGGGGCAACCCCAGTTTCGGACAACCTATTCCTATGCAGGGTACTATTCCTGCACAGGGGGCAAACCCAGGAACTTCTTTCGCATCAAGGCCTTGGAATTCTTGGCAGGGATATGTTCCTTCATCAGGAATGTTGATCTGGGGCAATTCTTTCTAGAGTCAATGGAACCCCAGACAAGGTACTATGCCCATCCCTACGGGATCAACATGGGGCAACCCTTCCCAAAGTCCTCCGAATGTAATGCACGCCCATCCATCTATGTCCTATTTTGGGAATTAGCCGATGATGTCTCCTCACACGCACAATCCGTACACTGGTCATGGCCATAGTTTTTACCAGAACACAAGCCAGTAGCCAAACTTTTCCTGGCAACCTAGTGCCAGTCAAACTCTAGGTCCCTTTTTCCCAGGTTATCACCAACAACCCAAACTACCTTTCCTGGAAACCTTGTATTTGCCAGACTTGAAAAGGTTATTGAATGACCCTATTTGTCATGATCCGCATTGGCCTCCTATGCCGATGAAGTTTCCTTCAAACATACCAAAGTTCGAAGCCAAGCCTAATGAAGATACAAATGATTATGTGACTACCTTCCACCTTTGGTGCTCATCTAACTCGTTGAAAGATGACTCCATACAGTTGTGATTGTTTCAACATACTCTCATTGGGAGTGCCGCAAAATGGTACATTGAGCTTGACCGCTTAAGATACTCTTCCTTCGACGAATTGGAAATGGCCTTCCTAAACCATTTCCAATTACTTGTGAGATACGACACTAGTACAAAATTGTTGGCCAATTTCGCACAGACAAAAGTGGACCATATCTCTGATCACATCCGAGAATGGAGATGTCGGAAGAGTTTAATTAAGGTACCAGTCCCACTAGCATTCCTTCTCGAGTGGTTCCTTAAGTCTTTGGTCCCACAATTATCCAAAGATGTCGCGACTTCAGGAGTGTTTTCCGAAGAAGACGCCATCATGAGAGCTCAATAGCTTGAGCTCATATATTCTCAGTCTAGTTTATTATATGAGATCTTTCCAGATGCGCCACACTCAATACTTGATAAAACTAGACAGAGAGCTAGACCACATGTTGATGGTATTGTTGGTTCATCATAAACAAAGCTCGTTGAGAAACTGACGAAGTAGTTGCAACAATTGTCTATACAACACACAACGGCCAGCCAAACTACTATTTTGGCTGCTCCCCCTACTAAAATGTCATATGTACACACAGTGCAATCGACAAATCCAAAGTCCACCTAGCAGCCTGAAGGAAAGAAAAAACAATGAAACAAGGGTAAGGGGGATAAGAAACCTACTGATAATGCTAGCAGGGGTGACACTGAGAAATGGAAGGCGAGGTATCTGTGCAACCTATGCGCAGAAAACCACTCGACCCACCTATGTCCCCAGCTTACAGAGACCCAAAAGTTTGTGACACAACAACAACCTGCTATGTTAACAAATCCATTTCAACATGGACAAAACCTAACCCAAGCATCTACAAGTGTGGAAGGGGGCAGTCAAGGACCCTCTCCATCTTCGAACAATCCTGCATCTGCGAATGTATATATGATGAAGGGTGATGCTTTCATATCCACTAGAGCACATGACTACAGTAAACCAAGAACTTTTGAGAAGGGCAAAGAATATAAACTCCCATCTCTTCCTCTACAGATTGAGAATAATTTGGGTGAAACAATGACACGCATCCCAAAAATCATGTTCAAAAAAGCTTCTCACAACCCAAATGCAAGGGCTGCCCAGAACTATTCTGTGGTGGAAGATTTGTCTCAAACCCCTTGTGTGATGTCCACTTTGGAGGTCCTCCAAAGCTACCCTTCCCAGAGGAAATCTTTGTTAACTGCTCTAGGATCTACCGAGACTTGTAATTCGGGTACCATCATGCTAGATACAACTAACTTAAAACCTCATCCGCCTTACCATGTAGCATTTCATATAGTAGTGGCTCACCCCACAAAAAATTTTACTTGAAATATTTTCCTTACAGTGGTTGATGAGGGCGCCTTGAAATGCATTATGTCGTTGGCATGTTAGAAGGCCATTGGCCAACCTATTTTGTCTCCATCACCTACTCTTCTCACTACTTTAGACAGTCGTTCGTTCCGGCCACATGGTGTCATTCCCTATTTTCCCATGCAATTGGGAGGGAAGACTGTGTGCATTGAGGTAGAGATAGTCGACGCGTCCCTTGACTACAATCTTTTGTTAGGAAGGAGTTGGACTTATTCCATGCAAGTAGTGGTTTCTACAATTTTCTGGGTCTTGTCGTTTCCACATGAGGACCAAATTGTGACCATTTATCAATTGTCTTTCTCTAGATCTGACCCTTCATTGGGGGTGTCCGCGGTCCCGATGATTGATAACCCTCAACCAGGTGTAGTCAATGTAGGGGTTGGTTTGTGCCCATATTTGATGGGTACCTTCGATTACCTACCCCCTCAAGGTGATGTCAAGTTCATATCCGACCACCATAAGGTTGAGATTTTCCAAGTTTTGTCATTTTGCATGACTTACTTCACCGATCCGTGGATACTTCCTTCTCCATTGGCCACGATGGAGGGGACAGGGCATCTGGGCATGTTAATACCCTTGTCCACAGCTGAAGTAGTGTACTCTTTCGTCCAACAAGCTTTAGCCAACCCAGATCCAACTCCTACACAAGAGTTCAATCCACTTCTAGAGCCTATTTGGGCTCAAGGTTTTCTCACTAACACCGATTCGTTAGACTTAGTCTTGCCCTCTGACGAAGCAGTAATTGAAGCAATGACTAGTCTGGACAAACCCTAGGATGATCTTCATCATAGATCATACTTTCTCCCAGAGTTAAGTAGAATCGAGGCTGGAGAATTCACCTTGACTATGACTGGAGATAGGACTTTTCCTATTAATCCCTTAGCTATACACAATGTCTATGCTGAGGGTAATATGGCAACCATCGCTGAAACCATACCGATCAATATCTCCAAAACCCCTAGCGTCATGGAGAATGTTTTCATCGGAGCTGACTGCTCCCCCTGAGAGATTCAAATCTACACAGATTTATTTAAATAATTCCATGATGTTTTTTCCTGGTCTTACGAGGAAATGCCAAGCATCGATCCAAAAATAGTTGAACATGAAATCAAAACTTATCTAGATGCCAAGCTTGTCCAGCAGAATTTTCGTTCAGTTAACCTCAAGAAAGTAGCAGCCATTAAGGTTGAGGTTGAGAAACTGCTAAAAGATGGTTTTATCTATCCTATCCATTTGACCCAATGGGTGTCAAACCCCGTGCCGGTCAATAAAAAACAAGGCACAATTCATGTATGTACAGACTTCCATGATTTGAACAAGGCCTATCCCAAAGATAATTTTCCCACACCATTCATCAACCAGATAATTGATGAATGTGCAGTTTGCAAGGCCTTCTCTTTCATGGACGATTTTTTGCGATATAACCAAATACAAATCAAACCCAACGATCAGCACAAAACAACATTCATCTGTCTATGGGGTACATTTGCGTATCGTAAGATGCCTTTTGGTCTCAAAAATGCTGGAGCCACCTTTCAGCAGGCCATGTATTTTTATTTCCATGACCTCAAGCATATAGTCGAGGCCTATTTAGATGATTTAGCATCTCAATATCACAAGAGAACGGATCATCCCACACACCTCCGAATTATCGTTGAGCATTGTCGCCACTTCCGAATTCACTTGAATCCAAACACGTGTAGCTTTTGCATGACATCAGGACATTTTTTAGGTTTCATAGTGTCAACAACAGGGATCATGGTCGATCCTCTCAAGGTTGAGGTAATAATTCAGTTGCCCCCCCATGCACAATCCTTCAACTTCAGAGTCTACAGGGAAAGGCAAATTTTTTAAGACACTTCATCGCTAACTATGTCGAGATCACCAAGGGATTTATGCACTTACTTAAGAAAGATGTTCCTTTTTATTGGGACGATGCCGCTCAACGCTCTTTTTCCACGTTGAAACATACCCTCACAACTGCCTCTCTGCTCCGACCACCTAACTATAACAAGGATTTCTTATTATATTTAGCTACAATAGAGTCAACCATTGGCATGGTCTTAGTTCAGGAGGTTGACTTGTTCTCAGAATATGTCATCTATTACCTGAGCCAAGGCCTCGTAGGAACGAAACACAATTATTCTCATATCGAAAAACTTGCGTTGGCAGCAGTCCATGCTGTTCAACGGTTCTGTCATTATGTTTTGTTTTGCAAGACGACCGTCATTGTTGCCGTGAATCCATTTCAGTACATGTTGACACGACAGGTAATAGGCATAAATATTAGTAGATGGATAGTCGTCCTCCAGGACTTTGACTTATATTTTGTGTCAACGAAATCCAAAAAGTCACTGGTCTTCATAGAACTTATTTCAGAACTTTCAGTTGAGTCAGGTGATCTTGTGCCTGAAGAGTCACCTATCAGAGGAGATATGTTTTTGATCACCTCTTTGGATCCCTGGTATAGAGATATACTTATCTATCTCCAAAATTTGAAGTGCCCCACCTCTACTTCTTGTGATGAGCATCGACGCATACGCCATTAGGCTAAGAATTATCTCATACTTGATGATACATTGTATCAGAGAGGTGTAGACTGCATCCTATGCCGATGTCTCACTCACGAAGAAGCAGTTATCATGCTTAATGATTTCCATACTGGAGCCTGTGGTGGTCATTTATCTGGGTTGGCAACAACCCAAAAGATTCTACGAGCAGGTTACTTCTGGTCGACACTAATCAAAGATTGTATTGAATCGGTCAAGAAGTGCCACTCGTGCCAAATTTTCTCTCGGAAGATGAGGGCACATCCCGCTCCCATGTTTCCTGTCATCACAGTTGGTCCCTTCACCAAGTGGGGGATTGATTATACTACATGCAACCCTCCTTCAGCAAGGGGGCATCGTTACATCATCGTATTCATAGACTACTTCACGAAGTGGGTCAAAGCTATGCCAATGTTTAAAGATGATGGAGAGACTGCAACTCTCTTTTTATTCAACGATATAATAGCAAGGTTCAACGTCCCAAGGGAGATTGTCACTAACCATGGCAGTCACTTTCAAAACCAGATGATGACCGAGTTAATGTAAAATCTTGGGTTATGATAGGAACATTCGTCACCCTACTACCTCCAAGCAAATGGTCAGGTGGAAGTTGTGAACAAAAATCTTAAGACCATTCTACAACGAATGATCAACTCAGCCAAGTCAAATTGGCATTTGATTTTATACTCAGCATTATGGGCTTACCGAATGTCTATTAAGACTGCAATCGGTTTCTCACCTTTCCAACTCGTTTACGAGCTGGAGGCAGTCTTGCCTATCGAATGTCAGATCTCGTCTCTAAATTTGGTAGTACAATTATTGCCAGACACTTCTCCACTTAAAGAGAGGTTATTATTCCTGGAGCAACTCAATGAGAAGCATCATGATGCGGCCCTAGCCAATGAGGCTCACAAACATAAATTCAAGTGTCAGTGTGATAGGTCCGTTCATCCTTGGATTTTCACTGAAGGCGACCTTCTCCTGGTCTACAACCAAGATAAGGACCCCCTGGAGGCAGGAAAATTCAAACCCATGTGGTTCAGAACTTTCATCATAAAAGAGGTCCTAAAGAAGGGTGCTTATCGTCTAGTTGATTTTGAAGGGAATTCTTTGGCAGATCCTAGAAATGGACTCTACCTCAAGAAGTATTACTCATAGGAAGGTCACCATGGGTAACTTTTTGTAACATATGCATAGTCTTTGTACTATTACTTTCTAGTTTTTTTTAGTGTTATGGACATGTCTTTTTGATGTATCTTTCATCACTGTGGCAGATGTCAAGTGAACCCAAGGTGTTCATTGGGTACGCAGACGGTGCTAGCTGGAACACTCGAAGGCTTGCCTCCACAGCTTGGGTAATTTTTACACCTCGAGGCCAGTTATTATCTTTCGGAGGTATATGCTTAGGTGACACCACAAACAATGTCACTGAGTACAGTGCAGTTATTGAGTTGCTTCGTGACGCCTTGTCATTTGGTATCTCTCATCTCTAGGTCTACCTCGACGCTCAGCTAGTTGTGTCTCAGTTAAATAGAGTTTATCGTGTTCATGATCCGACATTACACCGATGATTCCTTAGGGTACGTCTCTTAGAACGAAGCTTTGATTATATTACATGTTTTCATGTTCCTAGGAGTTTAAACCAAATTACAGATACCCTAGCTAATCAAATTTTAGATTGGCATCTTGCACACATATGAAAGGACATACACATAAACATGTAAATACATTTTTTGCAAAAAAAAAAAATGATCCATAAGCCACAAAAAGACATAAAAATCCATATATAACATCATATTCACCAGAGTACATAGATGGATGCAAGCACCTCAAAAATATGACCAATAACGAGTCATGCGGATTATTCCCTCAAACAATATATAGAAGTAGTGCTCTCAGCACATGAAAAGTTTAACAAAAGTCAGGGCCTGTGGGCCTTGTTGTACTGATCTATAGCATTGATTAAACGTCGAAACAATCAGACCCACATCCGTGGTGCTCCCACTACATGAGGCTGCATTGATGGTGGCAGGTCCTCAATCTCTACCATAGGGACCGTGCGAGTGAGCTCAACTCATCTCAACACCCTCTCAACCTCCCCAACTGGAAGATCTCCTGTTGCTGTTGGTCCCCCAGCAGTGGAAGGTGCGACCCCTAGCTGAGGACGACGCTTGTTCCTAGCATAGTCCATAGGTCACACTGGTCCCACACCTGCATGCAACAAACACATATCCTTCAAATACTCTGGCACACAAAAAAATATATATAAAAAAAACAACATAAAGATTACATATGTTTCACAAAAACAAAAAAACAATGAAGTAAACTTACCCATCTCTCCTCCCTCCTCACCAGGAGGTACTGGTATCTCAGGGTCTCTTGAGAAATCAATCCCAACATAGGGGTAATCCTCTATAACCGGGATTTGTCGCGACAACCACGTGAAGAAGTCATCGTCGAAGGACTCATTGGTCCTTCCGCCATCCTGTTGTGACAGTAACACTGCCCATCTACACATAGCAGCAAGAGAGGCCTGATGTCCTCATACCACTACTCAAGGACTAAGGCTCATAACTCTCTAAAATAAGAAAGAGCATAGAACGATCCCGAACCCGAAGTTCCTCTGCGTCCGCAATTGACAATCTGTCAACTGCCTCTTCATACACTCTAAGAATGTGGTGCTCCAATCAAATATTTGTGCATTTAAGCACTGGACTGCACAGTTCATCTGTGCTTGGGATGCCTGATGTAGAGTCGTAGAACCATTTATTCACCCAATAAGCAACACCAACGCCTATAGCGATAAGTGAGTAATCTTTCTTATGGGCACCTGTGAGCTCGAGCGATCTTTGTCAGCCACACAGTAAAGACCTATCAATTCCACTATGTTATGCGACCCTGAAGGAAAAGTCCAGAAGTTGACTGGTTCCCCTCTCCTGGAGAGGCCAGTCAAAAAATATATGTCCTCGGTCGTGGGCACCAGTGACTACCCCTCTAACATGAATGCCTCTGCATCCAGATGCCAATAGTCAACCAAGGCATTCAGTAGCCTAGGTTGTTCCCGCATAAAAGGACATAAGAAGAACTTGAGCAACCCACATTGCATCAAGGCAACCACAACAATGGGGTCTTCCCCGACCAAATCACTAAACTCTTCATGCTCTCTTTCTCTCCAGTGGACATACATCCTTCAAAACACCAAGGTTCAGGAGGGTTAACCCTTGTTTTTTAATATTTTTTCATTCAAAAAGGGGGTTCACATGGACTGTAATACTGACATTCCTGTGTACACGCGTGCAGAGTTTACTCTGCCTAAATG
Source organism: Picea engelmannii (assembly GCA_009831015.1). NCBI lineage: Eukaryota > Viridiplantae > Streptophyta > Pinopsida > Pinales > Pinaceae > Picea > Picea engelmannii. The sequence goes on along the minus strand of ML788269.1, from coordinate 540,266 downwards.
TACACACGACCTGTCCTGAGACAGCTCCCGTGGACCTAGGGCCGACCTTTTGAAGCTCAGCCCCCCCCCAAAAAATGGAACCTAAACCAAAAAGAAAGACTTAAAATGAAAGATAAGAGAGTTTGTACTTACTTGGTCCAGACAGATGGTCGTTTCATCCACTGTAACTCCCAGAATCACCGCTTTTATCAAAGGTTTTTTTTTCGCTCCAGAGTCAATTTCCGAATCAACAATGGTGATAATGAGTTGTCAGCTTCTATTTATAGACTTTTTGGCCTCTTTTTGTCACTTATTTGGCCCCCCTTATCATGTTTTTCAAACCAAAACCTATTTAGAGTGATTCAGAAGTTGCATTGGGGGGGTATGATCGGGTATCAGAACAATTTTTTGGAGTTTTGGGTAATTTTTGACCGTCCGTGGAAAAAAAATTCGAGGATCAACTTGAGCATGTAGGTTAGGTTTCTACCCTGACTTTTGTATCTCGTTTTCTTTTTCCTTTACCATATGATCGATCCCATCAGGTTGCGACACAAAACCATCATTGCTGCTTTATAAGTGTCGCAAGTTGGTGGTAGAGCTTACCGGAACATGGATGCCCGAGGTAGATCCTGGTTGCATTATGGTGTCCATGATGACTCTAATCATGGTAGGCTCGGGAGTCCTTGTTGTTTTTCATGATTACGAGTTTGAGCCTCATTTGCATGATTTTTTTCACTCTTGACCTCACCCTCAGGACTCCCAAAAGATACAACGGGTCTTCTTTTAAGCCTTTTTCAGATCCTCTAAACATGAAAATATTGTCGAGCGATCTTGTGGCCTTTCACGCTCGTTAAATTGAAATTTGAAGTCATGTCTGTCCGACGGTAGTTTACCCCTTTTTCGGTCTGGACGGTCAACTGTACGAACAAAGGTATACTCTATGGAACTTCAGTTCTCTAGAAGAGTACTCTCAGGTATCATTTTAACCCTTTTTCGGGCCTGGGGGACTAAATTTACGAAAAAGGAAACCCCACGGAGTCCATAGTTAAGCTCTTTTCAGACTCCCTAAAATTGAAAAGATCGTCGAGTGACCTTATTCTCTCACACTCATTAAATTAGTCCAGAAGAACATTCCTGACGGAGTCCATAGTTAATATTTTTTCAGACTCCTTAAAAATGAAAAAATGGCCGAGTGATCTTGTCTTTCTCACACTTGTTAAAATGGGTTTGAATAGAAGTCTTGTCAGTGCTATTTTACCCCTTTTTTGAACCGACTAGACTACCTTCGAAAAAGGTACCCCAATGGAGTCTCATTTTATGGTTTTTTAGAATCTCTAAATATGAAAAACCACTGAGCTTACCTTCTCTGGGATCGTTAAACTTACATCGAAGGACGTTACCATTGTGTGCTTTGTTAAGCGTGTTTGCATACCTGCGTCTTTGGTCTAAATGTCGGTTCCATGTTGCTCCCAACTGAACCATCTGAAGCATACCTTATACGCAAGCCTTGTAGCACTTTGCCTCTGCATCTTAACACCCTTGGCCCCCAGAGGATTTTTCCCAAGTTTAATTATTCTGAACATCAGTCTTGTCCTTGTGCCTTGAACTTGTATGTTTGTAACAATCGTTCCTCCATTGTAACGTAACATTCCCTTATTCTTTTTTCCAAAATCATTGAAAAAGACAAAAAAAATCAAATATACCCCAAAAAGAGGAAGGGAAAAGTATTTTATTTATTGGCATCACAATAAGTGGCCCTTGGATAAAGCACATCTGTCTGTTTGTTCATCAAACTCTGGGATTTAATACGACCTTAGGAAGTTGTTCTCACTGCATAGATTTGTGTCCTCCATTTGGTTAATCTTCCAAACATATGGAGAGTTTGCGTTGCCTCCTGCCTCATGAACTTATGATTAATGTCATGCTGCCTGAGTCTCATCATTTGTCGTGCTGTTGTCAAGGGAAGTTTTTACCAAGCTTGAGTTGGCCTCTCTGTAGTTTGTCTCTTGCCCTCATACCTGGCCATCCTGAACATCCAATCAAGTCTTTGTTCGAAATCAATGAAGCCTTCAGTCTGATCATCAAGATTCTCTAGTCCATGACCGATGAGCCGTCGAAGACCTCTAGGTAGTGAAGTCGTACACTCATATTACACTCCTACCCAAGTTTTGAAGATTTTGATGTTGTTTCTCGAGCTCTGAAGACCTCATCTCTAGCCATCAGGCCTTATTAACTTCTAAGAAGATGGATACTCTACATGTACATCTTTTTGATTTCGAGATGTAGCTCCGCTGTGTATTGGTCGCAGCTACACTTTATATAGTTATATGAAATGGATCTATAATGTATTTTATTGGTAGCCATGCGTTTATTCTATCCCGAGCATGGGTATGCCCGCCTCGGTGAGACAATTGTTATTTTTGTAGACGACGCCTCTCGATTTTTGGTCCCTGGGCTCACTTGTTTGGCACATCAGTAAAGATCGATAATGTATTTTGGACATCAGATGCTCTTCTGACGTCACACGTTAGGGGGCATCCGTTATAACCCTAATTTGCACCATACAAGCTTACCTGGCATCAAGCCATCTCAGATTCCTTCTTTGCCAAAACACTGCTGAACAACTCTTCTTAAAAACACTTTTTATAAAGGCCCATGTGCCCTGCTCTATTACTGCATGCGTGTACAGGCTCGTTGATCCAAAACAACCTGTGTGTACCTACAAAATCACAAAAAAATGAAAGTTGTCGATGAAACACACAACTTTGGGTGAGTTAACTGAACCTTTCGACCATGCATGGTCGAGGGTTCGCCCAAATAACTAGCTTCTTCTAGCCTATAAAAGAAGGGTTAGGGGTCCCATTTGGAAGAGGAGAATCATAGTAAAGAAACTATACCCAATTTCATATTCCCTTTGTCCCAACCCTTTATCCTTCCTTGTGCAAAGAGAAAGATAGAGCAAAGAAGTTGGAGGACATTAGAAGAGGAGCCTAGGACCAGGTTTGTGGAGCAATGGCCGGATTTATCATTGTAAGTTGATTTTTTGAAGTTAACAATAAAGAGATACTTTTCCCATCCCACCATATGAGGTTTTTATGATTTATTTTATACTTGTTTATTGAAATCTCTAACCCATTAATCTATAGATCAAATGCATGCAAAGTTTTTTGTTTGTTTTATGTGAATGTAGGTCAGCCTTGGGAGGAGAGATGCAATCAAAAAACAATCAAGTGTAAGGAGGGATCTACATCAAACGCCCGTAATAAGGTATGCTCATTTAACTATGTATTTGCTTAAGAATAATGGGGATTAGGTATGGGACGATGGTAGAAAGTAGAGATCTTTAGGTATTTTATGCATGCATAATCTAACCCTAAGTGCTAGTCCATAGAGGGATTTCCCACTCACAATAGGTATGTATGCTTCAGAATTAGAAATATTGAGTGTGATTGTAAATATTTATTTCCTGACTTATACTTATATATTATCTTCTCAAAATTGAAGAGCATGTAGCTCAGGAGGGTGAAATGTGAGAGCAACCAAGTGGACAGGAAATTAACGCACCAACTATCCTAACTACAGAGACAGGTAAAGAGCAATAGTGTAATGTTAATCAAAACAATGAATTATTTATTTCAATTATATTTCAACATATCAACATGATCATTTTCGTTGTTCCAGTTCACGACCTTGAACATATGCCATCTAACCCTTCTCAACGATGTACCAAAAGTATGGTACATGAGTGCACACAAACAATAGAAGGACAGGGCACATGAAATACAATGTTCTTGGATGATGATGATATACCAATTATCGGTTTTATGAATGTAAAAAAACATAAATCAAAGAAAAATTAGATGTATAAATTCATGACCTGTTTTGGATCTTTATCAATGTTGATATGTTCATACGTTTTCATGACTATCCTAGTTATGCATTAATGTCTATATGTTTTCTATATAAAGAAAATCATTTGTTGGGTATGGGGAATTGAGAGCGATGTGAGGGGGGGGAGGGGCCATATGAGCTTCCACCTTCACGTGGTTGGCCCTGTTCAGTAGAGAATCACCTATTCTCGAAACAAAGAGAAGCTCATTAAGGTATGCGACAACTTAATTTTTTTCTAGAGTATTTTACATAACTAAATGCATGCTTATTTTCTTATTAATTATTTACTCCTATAAAAAAATTGTCTTTTATGATTCATGCAAGTCTAGGTGATGGAAATGCATCTCATGGACAAGTCTTCTCAAGTTGTATGGGCTAAAGGATCTGGCGAAAGAACAATGAAAAGGTAAGGGTTTTGATGTGTTTTTAAAAGTAGGCTTTATACTAGTAAAAGTTCACAATCCTCATGAATATGTAGATATTGATATATATGCCAAGTTCCATGTGGTGTTTTGGTTTACTT
>ML788269.1:511712-524070 GCA_009831015.1 Picea engelmannii | reverse complement strand
GACCCTTTTGCAATGCTGTGAAATTAATCCAGTGCCATGAATGACTTCATTCCTGTTTTGACGATGCTGAGTTCTTGTCGCCATGTGCGGACGAAATTTCAGTGATAACAGATGCCCCCTGATGGATGAGGTTAGGAGCATACATATAGCCAAAATCCATCAATGTTTCTTTTACTGAGAAGGTTGTGGTAAGAGAGAGCAAGAGTGGGACCGTGTAGAGAAATCCTTTGGAGAAGAAAGGAACTGGTAGAACCCGACCTTCCAGAAGGTGCGTAACAATATACAACTGTGTACAAACGAGGCGGGCATGCCCCATGCTCGTGTTATGTAACTCTGAAAAAAGATGACTGAAGTGTTGGTGTAGACAACTGCAGCACCCTCGGGGGCGGTAATGATAAAGGTAGAAGACAATTCTGCGAAGGAACATACTCTGAATAATAGGCAATGATCGCGGTAATAAGTAGCAACGATGATGTGGGCATTGATGGCCCGACCGAGTTCAGAGGTCTTCGGAAAATGATAATAATAACTGCAATAGTCACAAAGTAAGACCCACCGTAACATGAGAAAGTGTTGGCGTCGAATGTTATGGGGGTCAACGACATCAAGGAGAAATGGTGTTTCCCCCTGTGTCATCCGAGATCTCTCATTGAATGGAAAATGAGAATCAAGATACTATCGCCCTTCTGGAAAATTGTGCTGATGTCGAAAAAAGGGGGACGCGACTCCCAGAAGCAAAGGGCTCCATGGAATCTACTGAGGTGAGGAAGTGGCAGAGGTACATGGATGAAGTCAAGAAGTGGGAAGACTCAAGATTGCCCTTGGTTGGAGGATGTATGAGATAAACAGTGGCCGCAACCGTGTGACAAGGTCGAGTGTCAGGGGGACGCCAAGACCGAGGATAAGTTGTGCCAGAGGTGGGACAAGGTGAACAAATTCAGAGGGTAGAGGTAAGTGACCTGTGGAGTACTCTGAAGATATGGACGATGCCGACAAGAGTAGATGATAAGTAATTCTCCAACCAAGGGTGACATGGGTTGCGTGTGGCCAAAAGAAAGCAAGTCGCCAACGATGACGACAAAAGAAAATGTAATGAATGGAAATAAAGGCATTTGTACAATAAATAATGAATAATTTGGGAAAAGTGTACAAATACAGAAACGGGTGCCCCAGTGTGAAATGAGTGCCCCAGGGAGGGCAGAAATTTCTTGGAAAACTGATGAAGGGTAGGGGCCCCTTTGGTGAGTTTCTGTATGAGGTAGGTGAAATGAAGATAGGTTTGCAGATGGGCAAACTGATGGTGGATGAAATGGAGGGTTCATGATCCTGCGGGGGTGCAGGTAAAAAGAATAGAACCATAAAGTGATGATCTGGGAGTCCATGGGGGAAAGCTAGAAAAATGAGGAGAAGGAGTATGTGGTTGATCTGCAACATGATGAAAGACTATCGGGACTCCCATCCCTAAAGGGTAATGAAGAACAGCATGAGTGTCAAAAGTGCCAAAAGGTTCTATGAATGGGACAACTCATGTGGGTGAGAACGCTACCGGGTTACAGTACGGAAGATGCAAATGGAGGTGTGAGTACTGCAGAGCCGGGAATGGGTATCCTAAAGGCCAATATCAGAGGATGTGACTGGAAATGTAAATGCAATACAGCGGGAGAGACTACATTCCAGTGCTGAGTATATATATCTGAAGGGATGATGTCGGTGACCGATGAGCAAGTACCTGCGCACAGAACAACCAAATACCCCAAGTGAACTATATCTGAAGAGAACCAAAGATATGAGCATGTATTTGACTAATGTGACTATGTGCGTGCGTACCTGACCATGATATGGAAAAAAAGGGTGCCCCAGGGGCCTAGGACAAAAAGTGACCCAGGGACGGCCGTGATGTAGGTGGCGGGATGCTGATCCCGTGGCTGAAGACGGTTCGAAAAATGGACACCGTGGGCTCCCAGAATGGTGAGTGGAAGTTTGGAAAAAGGCCTATATATAGCTGTAGGGCCCACATTGCCACCTCATTTGTACCTGCTACTATAGTGACTGGACGAGAAGATTCAGAGCAGATTGGGTGATTCAGGGAGCACGAGGTATCCGATCGACGATGTGCGAGTGTCAGGTTAGTGGTCTGATCGTCCTGCATAGAAATAGGTTTCTAATTTTTGGGCAGGGTAGGTATGGGGGGCCGTATAAGGGGTTTTAGGGGATTTTGACTAGGGTGTGGGCCCGCATGCACGTGTGATTCAGTGGAAGGCGCGCATACGTGTGCACCTGTCCACAGAATAAATGCGAATTGATGCGCGTTAGGGGGAATTTAAGGCGTGACCTAGGGGCGCGCCTGTGAGTTTGACAGGCGCACACCAGTGAGCGCCTGTGGGGTGAACAGGCGTGCACTAGAGCACGCCTATGAGTTTGACAGGCGCACACTAGCGCGTGCATGTATGGTGAACAGGCGCACTCTCGAGCGCGCCTGTGAGAAAAACAGACGCGCATACGTGCGCGCCTGTATAGTGAACAGGTGCGCATGTGTGCGCACCTGTGGGTGGTGAAACCGCGCCTAAGAGGCAAGGTTGAAGGGAAAAAAATGAGTCTTTTTGATGCATTGGATGGTTGCATAAGCTGATACAGGACTCTGTGTTATGTGCAGGTGGCTAGCAGTGACTATGGATGTGCGGTGGCGTGAGCGAGACTGGTCGCAATTGCGAGATGCTGTGGCCAATGCAGGGCCTGCGGTTCGAGCGGCTTTAGCAACCAGTGGTTTGCTAAAGTTTTTTGAGTGCCCGTTGATATGGGCACATGAGTACTTACTCCAGTTCCTGCTCCAGATGTGGAGTCCATATCTACACTGCTTCCTCGTGCGAGGAGAGCAGATCCCCTTCACTGCGGTGGAGGATATATATTTTTTGACTGGGCTCCCCTTCTGGGGAACACCGCTGCCGGCAGAGCCTGTGCTGCCGAGGGACACACACCTGCGGGAGATCGCCGAGCGATATTTCTCAGGCGAGAATTACATGTCTGGGACTGTAGTGAGTATTAGTGGTTTGGATTCCCTGGCTCATCGTTGCATAGCGGCGATGATTGTTCGTGTGTATGGGTCACTTGCGACCCAATGGATTAGTGGTGGCCAGCTGCTAGTGCTGGAGAGGGTGGTGGTGGGCCGTGAGCGGTTCGCATGGGGGCTTACGTTGCACGTGCGAATGATCGCGTAGTTGGACCATTGTCGGTCCACAGGTACCGGAGAGTTTGCTTTTGGCTCGATCCTGGCAGCCTTGTTCTTGGAGAGGGTACCGATGTTGCGCCCGAGGGTTCTACTTGAGGTTCCAGGGGCACGAGAGCCGCGCTTGAGGTGGTGGTCTGCAGTTTTGGTTCGCCACGGTGGTGGCGAAGGTGGGCATTATTTTACGGCGCAAGCGGCGCAGATATGGCGGCAGATGCCGCAGGTCATACTTCAGTACCCTTATGCTGGGGTGGACTTCCGGGGGGACCTGGACATGGTGTTGCCTCCTGGGGAGGTTTTTGACCATCGAGGTATGCTGAGTTTGTGTATGTTTTTTATTTATGTTGTGCTTTTTGAGATATCAGTCCATATGTATGATTTATAGACACTGATACGATTTGTTGTTTGGTGTTTGGTGCATGTGCAGATGTGGCACCTCGCGGGCGCGAGGTGGAGTTGCATAGAGCGTCGATTTAGCAAGAGCTGGAGAGACTACCGCGTGGGGAGAGACGCCGACGGGATGAGGCCGCGGGGCATCCAGCAGAGCCCGAGAGGGCAGCGAGGAGGTGCCGATTTGATGACCCTGGTGCAGGGCCATCTCATGCTCCTCCAGCGGCAGCCAGAGTAGATTTTGATGATATACGCCGTCGTCTGGAGACGGTGTTGTAGGACATTCCTGAGGGCATGTGGATCTTCATCCAGGATGAGGTGTTCCTGGAGCAGTGCATAGGATTACCTCCACCATGGCGGGGTATAGTGCGGCGAGCAGCTATGCTTTCCGCGATGACTAGTGGACACCTGCCACCGGGACAGGAGGGTCCTGCAGGTGTTCCACCACCACCGCCTGGGGAAGGTGGGGGTGGGCCACCACTACCTCCTGAGGGAGGAGCAGCTGGGGGTGCGATAGAGGCACCCTGATGGATGTATATTGTATACCATTTTGATAGGCTGGTGAGCCGATTTTTTGTACCGAGATGTGGCACTGGCCTGCGGGCAGATGTATTTTTTGTATGTAAACATTCGGATGGCCTGATGGGCTGATATATATATATATATATGAGTATACATATTTTTTGAGATCCAGATGTTGTTTACATGTGTTTTTTTTTTATGATGATGTCTATTCTATCTATATGCTGTGACAGGATGTATGAGGTGTTTATGTATGTGTAGCTTGATGTGATATATGCCAATCTAACACTGTGTTAGCTATTTCATCTGTTGTTTGATTCAATTGTCTTGGAATATGTGTAAATGTAATGGAGTCGAAATGTCAAGATAACAGTCTAACCTGCAGGTATTTGCGAAAGAGGCACGGATCGCGTACACGATATACATTGTTGAGCTGGAGAGCGACTAGTTGAGAGTCAAGGAAAATGCTAAGGTGACGAATATGATGATGCTGGGCGTCGGTTAGGAGGCCAATGACATCAGTGTATTCAACTTGGTTTTTGGTTGCTGGCCCCAAACATATGCCGCTTGAATGTAGCATTTCATGTGAAGGGGTGTAGAGAGCCCAAGCAGCCGAAGCGAGATTTTGTGTCCAGCGGCTGGCGCCATCGGCATAACCAATGTGGGAAGCAAGTGGAGGAAGCATCTGTCAATAGCACAAAGGATAGTTTAGACGAGAGGGAAGGAGAAAAAATATTAAAAACACTAAACAAGAAAAAGTAACCTAAAGTAGCATGACTACGTTTAAGCATGAAATTTCTTGAGGTATAACCCATTTACGGGTTCCTTGAGTGAGAGGCCTTCGGGGGAGGCCAGGATGTATGCGCCTTTGGTGAGGCAATGTTGGATGATGTAAGGGCCATGCCAAAGTGATTCGAATTTGCCATGGACAAAGGTATCATGGGTGATATCATAGGCCAAGACAAGGTCGCCTTCGCGAAATGACCGAAGGTTGACATGGCGATCAAAGGTAGTCTTGGATCGTTTTTTAGCTGCCTCGTTGTTCTGTAATGAATATCGATGATCTTCATCCAGAGACTCCAAGTTCAACAAGTGCTGCTCCATTGGAGCAGTGTCAGGTAAAAGCTCAATTGCGGTGCGTAGGGTGGGAATTTCGCACTCGATGGGAAGAGTTGCCTCGACCCCATGGACTAAATGAAAAGGCGTGAAACCCGTAGCAGTCTTTACTGCCGTTTGATAAGCCCATAGCACGGAAAATAACATAAGATGCCAATTATTTTTATGTTTATTAACCGTGCGCTATAACATGGTCTTGAGGACTTTGTTCACTGCCTCGACCTGTCCGTTTGACTGAGGGTAATATGGTGAGGCAAACTCATGAGAGAAGCCTAACCGAGATGAGAGTTCGACAAAGATATCATTCTCGAAGTGTTTCCCGTGGTCGGAAATGAGTTGGAGTGGTACTCCGAACCGGGATATGACGTGGTTAAAGAAAAAACGCGCTGTAGTGTCAGCGGTGTTGTTGAAAGTGGGCATAGCTTCGGCCCATTTGGTGAAGTAATCGACAGCGACAACAATGTATTTGTGACCATTGCTGGAGGGGGGATTACAAGTCATAAATTCGATGCCCCATTTGCAAAAGGGGCCCGCAGTAATGACAGGGTGAAGAAGGGCGGGGGGGGCTCGGGCTTTGTTGGCATAGAGCTGACATTGCTCACATCGTTTCACGGCATGAATGCAATTGTGAAACAGGGTAGGCCAAAAATAACCATCTCAGATAATCTTCTGAGCCGTGGAAATACCCGACAGATGGCCCCCACATGCGCCGCTGTGGCAGTCGTTTAAGACTCTGTCGGCCTCGTAAATAGTCAGGCAGCGACGAAGAATGGTGTCGACGCCCCACCGATATAGGATGTCTCCGATGAGGAGATAGCGTGGGGCCTGATGGTGAACGCGCCGACGATCATCTCGTGATAGGTGATTACCGAACTTTTGAGTTCGTAGGTAGACGAGAAGGTTGCCATACCAAGGATCATCGAAAGCGATGTAAAAGAGATGTTCGTCTGGGAAGTCGGTGTTGACGAGGGTACTAGGTGTGTCAGAGGGAAGGGTCGTGACAAGTTCAGCGAGAACGAGGGCCTTGTTACTCTTAGGTGTTGAGAACTCGAGGTCGTACTCCTGAAGGATAATGATCCATCGAGCGAATTTGTCGTTAACTTGGCGACGAATGAGCAAGTATTGCATAGGATTGGAATCTGCGACAACCTTGGTGGTGCGAAGCAGAATGTAATGGCGCAGTTTCTGAACTGCAAGGACAACTACAAGAGCAAGTTTCTCTTCATGTTTGTACTTAAAGGGTGGTCCTGAGAGGTTCTTACTAACGTAGTAAATGACGTGTTCACGATTGTCATCTCTGAGCTAGATGAGGACGCTGTCTACTGATACAGCTGATGCTGATACATAGAGGATGTAGTCGCGATTGTAGTCAGGTGCACTAATCAAAGGTGCATTGGAAAGCGTTGTTTTAAGATCGTCAAACGACTGTTGGGCATAGTCGTCCCAGTGAAAGGGGATGTCATGACGTATTAAGCGGAGGAAACCGTGTGCACGTATGGCGTAATTAGGAACAAAGCGTCTAAGGAAGTTCGCTTTTCCCTGTAGATTCTACAGTTGTCATAAATTCCGAGGAGGTGGAATTTGGGTGATGGCTTTGACTTTAAGGGGGTCTACGGTAATACCTCTTTGGGAAACGATAAAACCGAGGAGGCGCCCTGCGGTGACACAGAATACACATTTGAGAGGGTTCAAGCGGATGTTGTACTGGAGACACCATTGAAATATGGTTCGTAAATCATCAAGATGCTGGGTGCATTTCTTGGATCGAGCGGTGAGGTCGTCCAAGTAGGCGAGGATGATTTTAGCCAGATCGTGAAAGATGTATGTCATTGTGCGCTAGAAGGTTGCGCCGGAGTTTTTGAGGCCGAAGGGCATGACACGATATGCGAAGGTACCCCATGGGGTGATGAACGCGGTTTTATATTGATTGGTTGGGTGGATTTGAATTTGGTTATAGCCAAAGAATCCGTCCATAAAGGAAAGAGCCTCGTGGCCGGCGCAGTCATCGATAATTTGATCGATAAAGGGTGTTGGAAAATTGTCTTTTGGACATGCATTATTGAGATCGCGAAAGTCGGTGCAAACTCGGATAGTGCCCTGTTTTTTGTCGACGGGTATAGGGTTGGAAACCCATGAAGTGTAAGCGATGGGGTAAATAAATCCGACTGTACGTAATTTGTCAATTTCGGCTTTGATAGCCGCGGCCTTGGATGGGTGTAGTGGTCGTTGTTTCTGGCAAACTGGTGTGATGTCAGGCCAAGTGTCGATGCGATGCTTGACAATAGATGGATCGAGGCCAGGCATCTCCGTGTATGACCAGGCAAAAATATCCTGATATTCCTGGAAGAGGGATTTATATGCGGCGATTTCCTGAGGAGTGCAAGCGGCTCCAATGATGATTTCTTCGACAATGCCATCTTTAATGGAAATGTCGATTTTGATGGTGGGGGAAATGTTGGCTAGATTACCTTCTTCAAAATCATCGGGTGTAGGAATGGGATTGTTGAACCAATCGATAGGCCCTGATGGGATAAAATCTTTGGTTTCGACCACGTAAACAGGATTGTGGCTAGGAGGCATAAGGGCTTCCTGCGGAAGGAAGAGAGCATGATGATGTAGTGCATCCCAGGGAGATTCCGGGCCTTATAGCTCTTCCAGTATTTCTTCATCACATTGGAAACGATGAGAATATAATGGATCGTGAGGAGTGATCTCAGTAATAGTGTGGTTTCCCCTTGCTGAAGAAACAGAGGGGGTAATGCTAGGAGAGGGTGAGGGTTCACTCGACATAAACCATATATTGAGGTACTGAGGGGTACTCATGGTGGTGGGATGGAGAGTCTCCGTAGGGGAATGAGCAAGAGATTTGGGTGGGTTACAGGGTAAATCCTCAGATACGTCGTCTAAGAACCATGGAGGCATAGGGAGTGCCTCAGGTTCGGGAGAAATGACGTGAAGATTCGCCAGTGGCAAAGTAAGGTCAATTACTGCCTCTGCGGGTCGGTGCAGCAAGGCCAATTGACGTTGCCTATATTCTATGATCATAGGACATTGGTATGTAAAATGAGACAATGAATCACAAAGAGAGCAAGGGCATCTCATGCATTCATTGACTGAAGTGGTGACATAGCGAATGTCCGTGATATTTGTTGTAGAGGACGTAGCAGGGCGTGGGTCGTTCTGAAAGTTCTGGCGTACAGCAGCTAATGTCTACCAGAAACGTGGTAGTGCTGGGCAATGATGAGTGTAATGGCCATACTCGGAACAGATAGCACATGCAAATTTGGTCCTCAACGTTTTACTACTGGAAGGCTGGGTGGTAGCAGTAGGACTAGCAATAGTAATGGGTGTGGTGGGGGTTGGATTGAGTGGAATCAAATTCCGTAGTTCTGGTAGTGATGGGTAGTTGTTGGTTTGGTGACCCTCTTTCTCACATAATGCGCAAGGTGGTGGAATGCGCAGAGGAAGTGGAGTTGTGGGCTCCTTCTTCTTTCGCCTGTCCCCAGCTATAGCAGGGGGGGTAGGGAGTATGGGAGGAGTGGGGGTGAGGACATGAATCATCATGGGGAGGCCTTCCTGTGGGCGAGGGACCATCTCAGGTGGATGTAAATACCACACTGGGATTGCTAACACCATATTGGGTAGTGTGAACGTTGCAGCTACCTGGAAAGCTTCTATACCGGGTGGAGGGTAAAAGAAGGGAATTTGAGTGAGGGGTTGGGGAACTGTCTCCCAAATGGGACTAGGCCCTTGAGGGGGTGTGGATTCGTGGACTGTGGGGGTCGACGAGTTCGCAAGAGGCTCCCGTGGGAGTGATGCTGCGACTGTTGAGACGTCAGGAATGACTGAAGTCTCCTGAGGAGGATGAGCATCCTCCGTGTGAGTTCTGTTAGAGGATACGACACATACGTGATTAGGGGGAAGGAGTGGTGGTTCTCCATGGTATGTCTCTAATAAGGATGGATCTTTGAAAATACCAAGACCCATCTTGACGAGTGGATATGCGTCATTTTTGGTGTGAACGAGAGGAAGAATGTTATCAAGATTGGCAGATGGGTTAGGCTCGTAATGCGAGACTTGGTCAATGGTCACAATCTTTCCGTTGTGGGGGAACATGATTGTTCGAAAGATGGATGATGCCACTGCCTTCATAGCATACATGTAGCTACATCCAAACAAGATATTGTAATCGATTTGAGCGTCGATAACTTCAATGTCAATGAGAATAGTTTTGCCTCCGAGTTCCACGGGGACATTTTGGAAGAGCCCTTCAGGAGATGATGGTCGTCCGTCATAGGCTCATAATGTGATGGCGGATGGTATGAGTTTCGGGGAACCAAGTTTCTGCCATATGGTTTTGGACATGATGCATGTAGATTCTCCTTCATCGATGATACACCAATGGACGGTGATGTTCTGTATTTTTACTGGTACTTGAATAGCGACTGCGGCGGGAAGACGAGGTTCGCAGCTATCAAGGTCAAAAGTGATGAGTCGAGTATCGGTAGGGTTGACTGCCCCTAAGGTGGAAAGTAGTGATTTCCGCTGCATAGGACAAGTCTGGAGGACTTCCAGAATGGACATGGTAGCCGGGGATTGTGCTAAGTCATCTACCAAGCTGTAGTTATGTGCTGCCCTAGCCTGTGGATTGTGGACATTCCTGTGCAAGGGGATGCAAGGGATGCGTAATGGTGGTTCGGCAGAAGGGAGAGGGATCATCAACGGGGGTCCCGTCGGTGTAAGGTTGGTGTCTGGAGAGATAGGAGTAGACTCAGCTGGTGTCGGATACTGACGATTGCGTGTTTGCAGAAGAATTTCTTCCTCACTGGTGAGGAGAATTGTTTGCTCTATTGGATTGTTGGGGTTATGATATTGGCCCACCTGAGGTGGGGGATGCTGCGTGTCATAATGGGTGTTTATGACACCTTGATGTGGGATAGGATTTTGCAGTACAATGGGAGGGGGTTGTTGCACATATTGTTGTTGTGCCTGCTAAGGGGCAGGTTGCGCTGGAGAAGGGGGAAGGCTCCCAGAGTCTTTCAACCATTTGAAATCAGCAATCTGGGGGCAATGGTGGGTGTAATGACCGAACACGCCACAAAGAGCACAAGGGTGGATGGTTTTAACATTATTCCTCCCTTGGCGTTTGTTTTTATTGCCCCCTTGGGGGTTTTGGTTCCCTTGGTTCTGGTTGCCCCCAGTGGGTTGATGTTGTGGGGGTTGATTCCCACCTTGACCAGGGTTATTGTTATTCCTATTCCTTCCTTTCCTCTTGGTATTGTTTGAGGGATGAGTTGGATTGAATGTGTTCAATTGTTCAAAATTTTTGTATTGTTGAGCAGCAGAGGGTTGAACAAAGTTTACCCCCGCATGAGGATGTGGGGGAGCCATGGGTTGTGGAGGACCAGGAAAGGGGAAATAGGGATTCTGTGGTGGTACCGCTCCATAAGGTACATAGGAAGGTGTGGCACTTTCACTAGTACTATATGCTGATGTGGAGGGAGTACCACTAGTGATTGGAGGAGGTGGATGTATGGGAGGTGTTGGTGGTGGTCCACTAATGGGTGGAGGTATAGCAATAGGGTATGGCTGTTGATAAGGGGGTGGGGGGAAATAAGAAGTGCCCCCATATGCCGGTGGGTATTGAGGTGTCCCATACATCGGTGGTGGTTGGGGTTGTGGACCATGGTGTGTGGTGGCACCTATTAGTCCGTCTGCTGAGTGAGACATCCCAGGTTTGTCTTTACCAAATGGCACAGGTTTTGGAAGATCAGGAAGTACCGTGTATAAGTACCCTGACTGTGCGTATATGAGGTCATACTGTTGGGCTTTACTGATGGCTTCCTCTTCGGATTAAGGGAAGGTGGAAGCTACATCCTTACCAAGGAGAGCGACAAGTGATCTAAGAAACCAATCAAGACATTGTTGTTTGGTGGTTTCTGCTTTACACAAGCTACGTCGCCTACGCCACTCATGAATGTGGTCAGTGATGTGGGTGGCTGAGGTCTATTTGAAGTTAGAAAGTAGTTCTAGACCATTGTCATGGCGGATGGGTAGTTGGAAAAATGTCAAGAAGGCTTTGGCCAATGACTCAAAGGTCGTGTGGGACCCTGATTTTTCTTCGACATACCATTTGGCTGATGGGCCAGTAAGTGTGCGTTGAAAAAGTCACAATCTGACGGAATCATCCATAATGCTATTGGAAGAACACCATAGATGAAAGGTCATGACATGATTGGCGGGGTCATCCCCTGCCTTTCCTTTAAACTTTGGTATGTTTGAAGGAAGTTTGGTTGGCATTGCAGGCCATGTGGTGTCATGCAATATAGGATCATTGGTAAGCTTGGTGAGATCCGGTATGTTGAGAGAGGCCAAATATGGCATCTGTAGTGTGGTGGCGGGATTAGTTCCAACCATAGTGTGTTGTGAACCTATCCCTTGATGGGGACTAGGTGGGTTGGTGCTCCCTCCTTGAGAGGAAGTGGGTCCCCCGCTTCCGTGCAAAGGAGAGCGAGTGACTGTATGACTTTGGGAAGTGGATCCAAGTAAGGTAGAACCAAGCAAAGTTGATCCTAAGATGGTAGCACTCACAGGAGTGTGTGAAGGAGGTACCGATGAGCGGGTACGACCAGATACTCCCCCTAAAATAAGAGGAAGGTTGAGCAAGCATCGTGAACAACGGGGGTTCTGTGGTTCCCCTATGATGTCAGACTATTTGTGTGAATGTGTGCAACAAGTAGTGAGAGAAATATAGAAACAAGAGTCTTTGCTGTAACTGTTTACACCATATATATATATATATATATATCAAAATCAAACTGTAATCAGATGTGCATCATGAAAAAGAAGTATATATGTGGGCAAGAGGGTTTTGTCCGCGTGGGGGGAATCAAAAGAAAGCAAATGCTCGTGTCCTAGAAGACGTAACGCCCTTCCTCTCAAATGGCACTGGACCTTCCAATAGTACTCAACAGTGGGGTCTGAAGTCACCGGAAGAGACACTAGTGAAGGATGAAATAACTAGTTATAATGAGGGGTAGAGGGGGAAATATCCCGAAAGAGCTGGCGATACTTCCCAATAGCCACACAAAATCCAATCAAGGTGCG
>ML788269.1:463625-476635 GCA_009831015.1 Picea engelmannii | reverse complement strand
TTTTGTCATTGTGAAATATTAAACAAAAAATCATGTCAATAAAATATTAATCTACACTAATTAGCTATCAAGACCCCGAATATGAAAAATCACATAAGAAAATATGATCATTGATGAGTTGATGAATATGAAGTGTGAGAGAAGGTTTGAGAGAGGATGAGACAAAGATGACAAGAACTGAGAGAACACTAAGAAGAAAATTTAGGTAAACTCATTACCCGAACTTCACTGCATCCATTCAAGGGAAATATCATTAAGTGTTAACCACATTACCCTAATGCATATTATACTCATAGTTTTGATTTATGTGCTCATGTTTATGATTTATATTATGTTTTATACATAACACATATACACACAAAATTGATCTGACTATGGAGGGATAAAATCTAATCAGCTTCCATAGGACACTGTACCCTCTTGAATTTCAATAATAAATGGAAGTTATAGTGGTTTTGAAAGGGGTATAAACTTTTTAGAATGATTATATCCAAACAAAAGAGAATAAATTGGGGACCCGAACATTGATTGAATAGTTAGAGAGCATGTCAGTGACATAAGTAAATTGTTTTTTGAGAAAAAAATCAATCTCAAAACCTACATGGATTGATAAAACACAAAAAAATGGTGTAACATCAAGTTCCGATGGTTCATCACACTTCTCTTGGAATCAGTTGGTTGGGCAGTCGACCTACATCTTGAAATAGTCTGTCAGGTGATCGACCAGATATCTACATCAATTGGTTGAGCAATCGACAAGCCTATTGGTCATAAAGTCAACCATCAATTGAAGATAGTTGGTTGGTGGATCGACTAGCCAAGAAATCAAATATGAGTTGGACGTATGGACAATCAGGTCGAGCATCTTTGTCGAGCTGAATTGAAAACATGTATTTGACAGAGTCAACTCTAACAACTGATGGTTATATGTGGACAAGATCCTCCTGATTTCAAGGAAGTTGGTTAGATATTGAAGCTATAAATAGCAAATCCAATGGGTCATTATCATCATGGCAATATTGTTGTTGTGTACAAGATGTCAAATATGCATTGTGATTTTATGATCTCAGTGTGTTGTTCTTAAGTGTTGTAATGGTGTCTTTAGACACCACTTTCTGTCTTCAAAATATTAGTTCATCTTCAATTATCTACAATTATGTTGGTCTATTTCATGTAAGGTTACACCTAATCCCCAACATGGTATTAATATTATGGTTTGAAACCTCTCCTATTGTCTGCAAATCTTGCTAAGTCTGATGTGTTGTGTGATTTAATCTGGGCCGATGCTTTTCATATTGTAACTTGTGGAAACATATATGATTTGTCTAGATATCAAAGATGGCTTCAAAGATCAATATTGTAATTTTGAATGGATCAAATTATGTAGTATGGGAACCACACATGGAAACCCTATTGAAGAGTAAAGGATTGTGGCAGTATACAAAGACTACAACTCCATATCCAACAAATGATTAGGAAAACAAATTCTTGATGGAAAGAAGGATGAGGTTGTAGGGGTCATCATGACCTATATATCATGGGAGATTCATTTTCACATCATTGGAATTGACTGCCCTCATCAAGTATGGAAGAATATGAAGTCGATGTTCGAAAGAGTCGATGAAATCCATGTTATGCAATCGAAGAAAGAATTGATCTCTGTATATCTTCATTCTTTCGACAAAATAGAATACTATTTGGCACATGTGAAGGAACTACGGTTGAAATTGGGTGAATGCGGAAATAATTATCAAAAGAAATATGGAAAACTCATTGAGTTGGTCCTGATGAACTTGAGAGCACCAGTAGACATGTTTGTTTTGAATTTCCATACCAACTGTTAGGCACGCAGATAAGATGGCAAGGATTACACCTTTGAATCTTTATGTGGTCTTTTGATCACTGATCAACACAAGTTTCTTTAATAAGGAAATCTTGGTGGTAAACATCAATCCCACTTGCTCAAGGGAAAGGGAAAGTTGAATCACAAGGAAAGAAGACAGTTTGATACCCCTACACAAGGACTTGGATCCCTAGAATAGAAACCAAAAGGGAAGATAGATGCACCCTATCAAAGTTGAAAGAAGAAGATATGTTAGTATTGTGGAGAGACTGTACATGTGGAGAAGTTATTCTAAAGAAGAGAGACAATTTATAAGAGAAGTTTAAATGCCTTGAAGGAGACATGTCCGATGTTCACTGACCCGCTAATAATTTCACCTTCCAAGTTGGAACTTCTCAAGGCTTGTTGTCTCATTCTAGATAGAAAAAATGGGTAGTTGAATATGGGTGCACTCATCATATGGCTAAGGATGCTTCCTTTTTCACCTCCTTGAATAAAGCTAAGGAGAGTAATATTTATGTTGTTGATGATTTTTCTCTCAATATTGTTGGTTAGGGTGATATTTCTTGTCGACATGGGAGAATTTTTTACGTCCATCATGTGCCAAGCCTCAGTGCCAATTTTTTTTATGTTTCTCAGTAACAAAGACATGTAATATTGTGGAGTTTTGGCCAAATCAGTTCTTCGTTCAAGATTTGAAGAAAGGTCAGTTGATTGTCGTCGAAGGGTTTCTTGAACTGAAGGAAAGCCTAAATAAATTATGTGACATGACTCAACCCGAATCTGAATTGATTCCTCTATTTTCTCACACTAATGGGAGAAGTCGAACTTGGCATGAAAGAC
Organism: Picea engelmannii; assembly: GCA_009831015.1. Lineage (NCBI taxonomy): Eukaryota > Viridiplantae > Streptophyta > Pinopsida > Pinales > Pinaceae > Picea > Picea engelmannii. Next base: position 473,949 of record ML788269.1, on the reverse strand, counting down.
TTAGAAATCTGAATTTTTTAAGTTTGCAGTCGATGGAAACTCAAAAAATGGTTGCTAGTTTACCTAAAGTTGTTCCCCCTGATGGAGTATGTAAAGGATCTGTGCTTGGAAAGCATCATCAAGCACAAAACCTCTTGGATCTAGTTCAGAATCATGTATTCTGCATCAATCTATCTTCCCTATCAGGTGCAAGGAATATCTTGACTTTCATTGATGATCTCTCTCGTTTCACTTCGGTTTATTTTCTGAAGAATAACAATCTTGTCTTTGAAAAGTTCAAATAATTTAGAGCCTTTGCTGAAAAGAAATGTGGCCTATTATCCCCACTTTGTAGATAACTAAGGATATTATGTTTCAAGGCCCTCAGGTTTCATATATGGAATGTCGAGATACTACATGACCAACAATATCCTTTTGCACAGTTGGAGACCCTTCTCACCACTGCAGAGGTCGTAGATTTTTAAGATGACATCCACCACATCATTTGGCTTCCGGGAGGTAGTGGGACATGCTCCAAGAGGTACAAGTTAGTATTATGGTGAGCATCATTTCAATATTTAAGGAATTTAGGTATGTTTTATCTTAGATTTCTCTAGATTTCTTGATATATGCTTGGACATCATTAATTTTTCCCTACTTCACCTTGGTGGTTGACATTGTTCCCTAGTAAGTGGTCTTCCTTGGGGATGGGTTTGCTACTAGGAACCCCCTTGAAGAGCCATTGTATCATTCCTGACCATACTTATCACTTTCCATCATTATTTCCCCCCATTTCCTTATCTCTTGGGATTTTAGGGTTTATTAACCCAAGAAGGGGTTGTCCCTCATTCTATGGGAATAAGGGGATGAATGCCTAGAGGGATTGATGTTGGGTAAATGACAAAATCCTATGTATGAAGTTTCTAGATGCTTCGCCCAAGGATCACCCAAGAAAGCAATGAAACACTTATCTTTGAGAAAAGGGGGACCCATAAGAGATATGATTAAGAATGCTTAAAAATGGTAGTTGGAGGATAGTAGGTCTCATCACGAGCCAACCTATCATGTCCATGAATATCTAGTGGTATGAAATTACCATCATCTGGTCATCGAGCTAGGGTAATGACTCTCAATTGCATGGTTGAGAGAAAGGGGGTCTCATCACGAGCCAACTGTCTCATTTCCACTAGGTATTTGTGGGTGACATTGTCATTATTTGGAAACCACACCAGAGGAGTGGCCTTCAAATTTTCCTTAAATTTATGAAAGAAAGAAAGAATGGAAAAATAATGAGCTTGGAAAAAGTGCATTTCAAATGAAGGTACCACAGACCCTCTACAAAGGCACCCATGAATGAGACACTATGACCTCTTGTATTTCATGAGCCCTATACCCATTGAGTCTTGACCCTAGCCACTTCACACACTTTACATGGATTATAGAGGGATCTCTTGGAAAATTTCCTTGACCTAGGGAAAAATATACTCAATAGGACACCTCGTCAACCCTCCCATTTTCAAGCTTAACAAGTCTCATAATGTCTTTGAGCACTTAATTGTTTGACATAGTAATATTTGATGCACATGCTTAGGTGTCTCATTTATTGGTTGGATTGACTTATCATGATGTTATGAATTGAGATCCTTGGAGAGCATTCTTATTTGTATTTGAAAGACCTAGTTGGTGGATAGTTTTGGAAGAACAAGCCTAGCTTGGGCTTCCATGGGGCTTGAAGTCCACAGGTGGATGCCAAGGGCCTGCATGCCAGATGAGAGAGATCAAACTTTGAATTCATAGAAGATGACTTCGACGACACAACCTATCCCCCACATGCCAAAATTTTTTCTTAGGAGAGGCAAACATCACCTTTAGAGGCATGACATCACCTAGGGGGGTTAGGGTTTGGTGGTGAGTTGGCATGCATTGGAACAAGAAATTTTTTGAGGGGATTAAGCCTTGATAATTAAGGAAGTTGTTGGGATGCTTGATATGTGGCTTTGGGAATCCTTTCTACACTCCTACATCACCAACAACCTTTTCCTAGTGTCAAAACGTCCCCTAAAGGGGTGGCGTCCATATGACTAGGGATTTTTCTTTGTGCAAAAGTGAAATTAAAATGAATTGTTTGATATTACTTTGTAAGAGGGGCAAGATTAGGGTTTTTTAACCTTAGTCTTGTGTTTTACCCTTAATTACGTGGAAAAACTATCTTAGTGAAATTTTGTATAAATAAGAGATTACAAGATCTCATTTTATCATAACTCTCCCTCTTGTGAGAAGTACTTAGTTTGGAATTTTTTCTACACTTGGAGTATTTTTCCTTTTGTTCTATGGAATAATGATTTTTGGTTATGGTATGATGATTATGATGGTGCACTATCTCTAGGAGGTCATTTTCTTCCTTTTGTGGAGGTTTACTTTGGCATGTTAATGCTTTTTCTTGAATGGTATGGTTTCTTTACCTTGTTATTATCATTTTTAATTCAAGTTGAGGTTGTTTTGGTGAAGGTTAGATAGGGAGTATAAGGATATACACCCCTATCCTATTTTCCACCACTTTATCAAGATTTTTTTTAAGGGTTTAGTTGAGGAAGTAAGATGATTTACACCCCTCATCTTCAAAGCCTAGCTAGGTTATTTTCCTTGGGAAGTAAGAGGATTTATACCCCTCATATTCAAACCCTAGCTAGGTTATTTTCCTTGGGAAGTAAGAGGATTTACACCCCTAAGGATTTAGTAACACTAGAGATTTATTTTTTACCCCATTAACCCATAACTAAAGGCAATAGTCTTGTATTGGAGAAACAAAATATTGCATTGGGAAATGTGATTTCTTGTACTTTTTACTTTTTGCAACTTGGATCGTATTCCTTGTGCCTTGGGCACTTCACAGCCACTAGGGAATCCCCATAAAAGGGATACTTCTTTTTGTTGTTACAAATTTTCATCTTCAACCATTAGGGCTGCAAAAACCCTAACTCAATTGCTTGAATAACTCTCTTAGCAACCATTGGAATTTGCCCAAAGTTTGCACACTTGCACTTCTTGGTCTAGCACACTTTTTGGAAAAGTTTGGAGGGTTTTCAATGCATGATTTTCTTTCTGTAATACATTGATTGTTACATCCATAAGGATGATATAATTTTCTGCAGAAAAGTGTTTACAACAACCTTATCTTTTCATTCTAGTATCTTGGATTTTCGTCTTGAGTTTTGCTAGTCTTTAGCTAGTCTTTCTCTTGTATATTCTACTTGATCTCTAGCATATATTTTGAAGCTTATGGTGCCATCTTATTGCTGATATACATTGTTACTAAAAACTACTATTAGGGATAACAAGTGTAACTTGCTTTTCCAATTGATTATATTGTAATATATGCTTGTTTTTCTTGTGTCTCAGGCATGTATTTCACCATTTGTAGGTTACTCAAAATACTTGTAAATCCGGAGACCTTCCCAAGAATTCATTCCAATACCTTCATGCCATTTAGATTTCACTTCTAGGGAATTCATCTCCATCTTCATCCATCTTCATCTCATTCCCCCTAGGGTCACTAGGATTCCCCCCTTGATGTGACTACCTCACCTCTAAAGTGATGGGGACACCTACCTAAGGTGAAAGTGGGTAGGTTAACTCTTATTTGTTTCCATTTAGTGGTTGGTTTGGGATTTTCCCAACCTACAACTTGTGCAATAACATTTTGGTGTCATTTTCGAGGAGGATTTTGAATCCTCTTCGGAACCCTAACGACACTTTGGAAAGCTATCTCAAATCATTTCCCTTATATTTTATAGTGACTCCACCCAAGGGAAGGTCCATTTCCAACCTTCTTGATGAGATCATATTGAAGCTCATCTGGAAACTCCACCTTCCCAGAATCCTTCATTTCCGAAATCTTTTCCCCCTGGGAGGTTCAATCCTTCTAAGGTTTACCAAAGAAGGACTCCTCTCAAATCTCCCATTCTAAAAACCCTTTTCCATAGTACCCGTCCTCTTGCTAAAATGGCTCACCCTTGGGAAAAGGATCTCTATAAACCTCTCAACATGTTCAACATCCAAGGATACCCTAATACAATGTCGAAACAAGTCAACAAGTGGCTGCCAAAGTTCCTAGGAAATAATGTGATAACTGGTGAGGACCATATTTATCTCATGGGATGAGACATGGAAAATGCATGTATTGAGCATGAATATGTGGCCATGAAGTCATTTTCCTCATCATTGATTGAAGAATCCCTTGATTGGTTCAGAGGACTCGCTGACAATCATCTCACGTACTACGAATCTTTTGCAAACTTATTTAAGAACAAATGGTCAACAAAGGAATATGGTGGGACACTCGGGGATCAATTTAATTAGATAAATATAAATTAGAATGAAATAGTAAATGAATTCAATACCAATTTTGACAGGCTGTACAATCAAATTCCAATAGATTTTCATCCTGCGGCCTCATCAGTTCATCTCCTTTACATTAATTCTTTTGAAGGGAAGTTTTGATTCATTCACAAAGAAAAAAATCCCACATCCTTGGAACAATAAAAGAAGTACAGTGTCGATATTGAATAAAATCTCCTTGATTCAAGGGTAGAACTATTTCACTACCCTCGTGTCAAAGCAGAAGAAAAAACTAAGGTTTCCAATAATAGTGCTTCTGATCCGATTTACCTCTTAAATCATAAGATAGACCAGATGAATACTTAGTTTATCTAGGTGCACAATAATATTATGGGTCATTTGAATATAGTGGAAATAAATCTATCTGCTCCCAGACCTCAGTTTTCCAAACAATAGAGAGATGCCAGAGGTTGGAAACCAAGGCCTTAGCAAGAGGCAAAGACCCTAGATACTTTGAAACTAGTTGGGACAGTTGATATAGAAACTTGGTGAATCTCGTTCCAAGAACCCCAAAGAGAAGATGAATTCATCTGACGAGATGAAGATGATCCCAATTATATGAATTTCATTGATATGATTTTTGTTTTCCCAGTGGAACAAGTTACCCAAGAGAAAATCATTGAAGCCAGAAGAAGAGGAGAAAGAGAGTGGAGACTCCACGCCTTGAAACAATTGACAGATGATAAGAAGAAGGAATTAAGGAGGAGGGAATATCTAACCTACACCAGAAGAAATAAAGACTCATCCCCTCCATCATAACCTGGTACTCTTCAATCAACATAGAAGTTGGCTCCACCACCTCCATGTCCAGTACGTGAGTTTCTTCCTAATCCAACTCCTACCATTGATATTCAGTTGAATATAGATGTTGCCAGTATGTTTGGAAAACTGAATATGATGGTCCTAGTGACATATATGTGTAATATCCCTTCTATAAAAAGGGAATTCTTGAAATTCTTCTAGGTACCAACCGAGAAGGAAGATCCTCCCATTACCTTGAACACTATGTATCTCGATCAGCCAAGGGACAATAATCCTCCTTTCTATCTTTCATTAGGCATGAATAGCTTCAGCTTGAACAACTGCATGCTTGATTCAGGGGCCTCAGCAAATGTCATATCATTGAGGGTGATGAAAAAACTTAGTTCGAAGGAAACCTGACCTTATGGAAACATATGTGGTATTGATTCCAAAAAGGTCAAGGTCCTCGGGGTATGTGAGGACATTGAGGTTCTCCTAATTGATTTTCCACATATCAAAATCCTCATGGAAATAGTGGTAATCAATGTTCCATATGCTTGGGGGATGATTTTATCTAGGAGTTTGTCTACTACTCTTGGAGGTTTCCTTAACATGAATCTAACCCATGCACACATTCTGATGGGAGATGACACCTTCCAGATATTATACAATCGAGAGAAAGTTGATATACATGTGATGAATCTTGATGGTCCTAATTATGTCATTGAATAGGATTATGATGTGCCTCCATAGACCATTGATTACGATTCATATGAGATACCCTTTATGTACGTGGACTCCATAGACACACTTCTTCCATGGATAGATTAATACACAAAGAAAATTGCAAAATACCATGGGAAGGAGCCAGTTTCTATCCAAATTTTGAAGAAGAAGATGAGAAACATGAAGAAATCATCAAAGACATGGTCCACAAAGAGCCTCCATGCTCTGAGAATACACCTTGCATAAATTTTAATGAAGGAAGTATTGCGTTCATGTGGGACAAAAGAAAGGGCAATATTTTGACGACCCTGATTCATTTCGGGACTTCGGCGTTCGGAAGTTTCAAACGCTGCAAAGTATTTTCTCTCCAAAGTATGGCATACTCAGATTTACAGATAGAGCGCCACACATACCTTGTGATCGATGGTTATAATCTACTTCGGGGCTTCGATGTTCGGGAGTTGCGAACACTGTAAACCCTTTTTCCTCTGAAGTACTATGTACCCAGAGTTACAAATCAAGCACCACATGTCTTCCCTGATCAACGACTGTGATCCACTTTGGGACTTCGACATTCGGGAGTTTTGAACACTCCAACGCCTCTTTCCTCTGAAGTACTCTGTACTAGGAGTTACATATCGAGCACCATGCGTCTTCCCTGATCAATGACTGTGATCCACTTCACGAATTTGTCATTCGAGAGTTTCGAATACTCCAACACCTTTTTTTGTCTGAAGTAATTCGTACTCAGATTTATAGATAGAGCGCCACACATCTTCCCTAATCAACGACTGTGATCCACTTTGGGACTTTGAAGTTCAGAAGTTTTTAACTTCCGTGACCCCACTTTCCTCTTAAATGGAAGACCTGTTGACACCTGTCCTCAGTCGTCAAATGGATCAGATGAACTATGGCTCTCTGGGCTTGGGAGTTCTTATTCAACACATCCCATTTTCTCTCAGAGTGAATTCATCCTAAATGGAAGATATTCTGCCACACATCCCTTCCAATGGATGACTGGGATGACTTTGGGACACCAGCCTTCAGAAATTCTTGTGTCTTCACACTTCGGTCCTCTCAAAGTGACTTTTCTCTGAAGTGCAAGATCTGACGACACTTGTCCCTTTGGATTGGATGACTGAGATCTAATTCGACTCTTCAACTCTTCGGGAGTTTTGCAATTCAATATCCTATTTTGTCTCAAAGTCAGTCAACATCGGGTTGACCATGGCCTCAATCTGACGGTTCAAGGGTATCTACGTGATCCCATAGATCTACGACTCGTAAATTTCGTTTAAGGGTCCCTTGGGTCCTAGTGCATGCCACTCCGAGAGGGACACCTAGAAACCCCATCAATCGACACATGGGATCCCACATGATCTTGACATTAATACTCGTGTACCCACGATCGAATGGTTGTGAGGGATCCTGAAGGATCCTTAGATCCATGGTCCACATCAACTTCGAGACTTTGGGGCTTTGGGGGTTTTGGTGTTACCAAACCTCTTTTCTCCCGAAGTGGTCAACGTTGAGCTGACTATAACGTAGATTTGACGATCGGGATAGTTCCTAGGAATCTACAGATCTACGGTCTAGATTTACTTCAGGACTTCAGGGGATTCACCTCCTATGCAACGAATATGCTCAATTTGTTGGACCTACAAATTCTGAAGGGATCGAAGTGTTAATGCCCATCTTCCTTCTCTAGATCTGACGATCGTGAAGAACTTCAGCTCCTCCTAAACTAATCTCATCCATTCATCTTTCAAATGAAATGATATCTCATTTAGGGGCTTGAAACTCACTATTATACCTGAGTTCTATCATCTCCTTAAATACTTAAGTATTTTGCACTAATTCACCTGAACTTAACGGTTAGAGAAATCCTTCATGCACCTCTTACGCTCATCTATCAAATCTAGAACTTAAGGGTGGGGGGGGGGTGGCGGGGGTTATCGATCTCTACCCACCTCGCAGAGGCTCTGTGCACACATGAACTACCTCTCCTGATCTTAACCAACCCCTTCCTTCAAAATGACTGGGAGTGTCGACATGCACACATAAGGTTATTCCCAAAGTCAACAATCCATAGTTAATATATTTTAACTTGATCCACCATGGGGCTCATTCATTTACGTGTATAGGCCAGAAAATTTCTTATTTTCTTAAATACACAATTAGGCAGAATTGAAGGGATACAATATAACCATTAATCAAACATGTCCATCCCTGCAACATTCATAGAATATCCAACCTTAATTCATAGTTACCACTTAAACATACAGGATATAAGATTACTTATCTATTACAGGTGGTGGCCAACTAATTGACTGTGGGTGTTCATACTTCCACCCACCCATAGGCTCAAAGGCATTCATTCTTATCACTCTGGCCACCCCCGTTCCAAGCCATGATATCACTAGGGAATTTATGTCAATTCTCATCGATCCTTTCTCTTTCTCATCTTCTGCGAGGTTTATCAGATGCTTCCTCAGCATCAGGCTCGCGACCTTCTGCTCAAGTCCCATTCTATGCATACTCTCAGATCTCTCTCTCTCTCTCTCTCTCTCTCTCTCTCACATCCTCGACAAGGTTTATCAGATGCTTTCTCTGCATCAATATCGTGGCCTTCAACTCATTCTCTACTGCTTGAATGTTCCTCGCATTCTCCACTCTTCTCTTCATATCCTCTTGTGTTCTTTGCATGCACATTCTTCCTATCCAGTTCCTTCTGTCCAAAAGAAACCATGGGTCCATTCTGGGTCCACAGGACCCTGTGGAACTTTGGGCTGACATTCTGCAGCTATACCATGCTTCCATTCATGGGGGTGGTTGAGGGTTCAACCACCTATCCTTTTCTTATTAATTATTCTCTTATTGTTCTCACATTCTTTTATCTAGTGATATCATGGCTAGTACTTTCAAGGCTTCACCCCCATAGTCAGTTATTGGTAATTAAAAAATGATACATTTACAATGTTCCTATGCCACAACATGGTAATCCTAATTAATGATTGATTACAAGTTGGGGGAAACAAGGGTGTTACAATACCTTCCCCCTTAAAAGGAACATTGTCCTCGGTTTTCTTTCTCAGTAACACCTGTCATGCCTTTCTCATTCAACCACTTCAGAAGTCTTGACCTTCTTTCTCAGTCAGGTCCTTTTTCAGAATATTAATCTTCATCACTTGCCTTCAATAATTCTTGGACAACAAGCACATTAATCATAGTCTCATGTGAAAACATTTTACAGTTGCATAAAATTTCTAGGAAAAATTTCATAATCTAGCACAATACTTATCTGTGTAGTTTGTGGATTTGTATCCACATGGTTGTCTTATTATCCAGGCTCACTATTTTTCCTTGACATACCCATTGTGTGCGTGATCCCAATCAATAATTTGCAAGAAATATAAGAGTCTCCTCTTCCTTGCGGTCACTCACCCTCTAGGCCCAGGCTCAAGCACCCCCTTTTTTGTTATACAGTTCTTTGGGAGATCCATCTTACCTTGCCAAGGTTTTCTCTCACATGAAGAATCCCAGAGACTTTATCATGCCTTACAATTGAGGCGTCCCTCATAATTTATTTTTCGAGGCATCCCTTTGGCTTGTGTTACCTCAACACAACATATTACAGGTGATCATGGCTTACCACGAGGTTCTCATGGCTCAACAATAGCCATTTTTCATGTTATTTGTCTTGATGTACTTCATCTGTCCTTTCTGGATAGATATTTTCTTCTCACCTGTATCACAGGTATACAAAATTTCATGAGACATCATCATAAATTCTAAATTTCAAAATTTTATTGCAAATATGTCACCCACGGATTTTCCAATTTCTTCGTTTATTTTCATATTTGTTCCACATGGAATAAGATTCACAAGAATGGGACTTTCCTCCCCATAGCAGTTTATCTCAGGAGGCAATCGATCTTCCTTATGGGCTTACAACATTTCCATATCCAAGACTCTTTCTTCCTGCAAGTCAACTTTCCTCAGCCAAACATATTGTTAGCTTTCATGCACACTATATTTTCATACAATGCATACTAACAATCCAAGCCATTTTCATCTATTCAGGGTATATAAACCAAAAAAGAAATATTATTATTATGTAAGAATCATGTCAATCATTGATCTAGGTGGATGTCGGTGGCCACCCACCTTTTCCAACTGGCTCAAAATAGTTTTCTGGCAATTTTGGCAATTTACTATTTTTAGCAGGTTTTAACTTCCGAGGCCATTTTGAGGGCCTAAATGAAGGTTTTTTGAGATCGAGGTTCTCAATGATAGCTGAAGGCATAATTAATCCCCCAAAATTAATCTCCTCGACAATACCTTTCCAACGAGCTATCACACGCCTAAAACGGAGATCGTATGCAAAAGTTACGACCCCGGGAAGTTGATGTACTAACTTACCCAAACGGGGCCCACATGACTTTTGGTGCTTCATCTCCTAGGGTTAGGTTTTTGGATG
>ML788269.1:432520-445684 GCA_009831015.1 Picea engelmannii | reverse complement strand
ACTATGGCATACAAATTGGAGCTGCCTGCATCTTCACGAGTACACCCAGTTTTCCATGTTTCATGCTTAAAGAAGGTTATAGGTGACAAGATCCCAGTTCAAACTATATTGCCAAAACTTGATGAGGAAGGAAAAATCATATTAGATCCTGGAGCCATCACTGACACGAGAATTCGCCAGCTGAGGAATAGATCCATTTCAGAGTATCTCATTAAATGGAGAAAACTACCGGTTGAAGATTCCACTTGGGAAAATGAGTCTTTTATACAGAAGCATCCAGAGTTACTCAAGCGTTGTGGAAAACACTTGTCTCAAGGGGAGGGGCATGTTAAGCCCTAATATTGGCTCATTACCCCTTAATTGGGGCATATTATATTAGTGATGTTATTTTATTTATGTCGGCTTTAGGCCATTAGTTGTAATTATACCTCCTAGTCTCCTATATATACTAAGGAGACATTTTCATTTTAAATCATCTTGTACTTGAACATTTAAGTGGGGTAAAAGGAGGTTTCCCCCTCAAAGAGGCTTATTATCTGAAATTATCTCTTTTTCAAGGCGTTGAGTACTTTTCCTAAGGTTTTTCTATCCTATATTGATGTTTGGTTCTTAACAGTTTCCATCCTTATGACAAGCCTCATAGGGATACTCAACAATGAGTTTCCCTCTCAGTTGAGAGATTTCATTCATTCGCATGACATTCACAAGGACGTTGAATCAGACATAGTCATAACTATGTTCCCTTTTTATATGATAACAACTAGCAAGAAAACATTGTTGCCTCAACCTCCCTGGAACATTACCCAACTTATAAATACAATCTGGGCAATTATAACCATGCTCAAGGTAACAAAATCAACTAATTTAGCTTCCAACTATATCTATATGGATACCATCCACCACTAGATGTCAATCTGACCCAATGGCTTCTAGAAGTGCCCCAACACTTCCTTTACCACATTCATGATCAACATTTAGTCAACCATTTTCTCTTAATTTTAACAATTTAATTTCTAATACCATTGGGACTATTCCCTTAGATCCCAAATGTAATTTCAAATTATGTTACTTAATAAGTATCCTAGTTCATAAATCCAAAGTATCTTTAGGTCAAGATCGGTCTTGACCATTACACCTAGAATTCTTTCTTCTGTTCATCACAGTCAGGGATGGAGGCCACTCTCCTCCTCCCATAAGAACTCTGGAAGATAAGTTTCCTATCCACCAAGCAAGGGAGGCTATTGTGATTTCTCACTCAATCACTCTATATTTTTACAGCTCCGTTTATCAGCTTGATTAGAAAAACCCTGCCCAACAATTTATGTATCCAGAAGAAAAAATTGTTTCTCAGTTCACTTTGAAAGCCAAGATCTATGAATTCTCTCCCTTTTTAAGGAATGGTCACTAGACTCATTCCTCTCTTCAGTAGAGGTTTTATAATCCTCTTAAGAATGTGGTAAGATAGGGTGCTACCCCTTAAAGTTCTCCAGAAATATTTTCATACGACTCATGCACGAGACCAAGCAGGACAAGTGTTGTTGTCATGCTCTGATACCAATTTGTAACATACCCATGGTGGGGGCATCAAAATTTCACTCTTCTCAGGAGAATCAATACCCCCATTCGGGGTCATTATTCCATTATTCCCTTCCATAGCTTTCCAACCATGGTATCCATGCTCCGAACCAAGCTTAGAGCTGGCAGGTATCCTCTCCCAAGTTCTTCGGGTTATTCCATCCATCTATACTCACATATGACCATGGGATATGACCAGAAGCCAAGACAACAAGCACCAAGACAACCACTATGTGAATCCTCTGGAGTGGCAAATCCTTGAAGTTCACAATGCGACACCGCGTGTCCTTAGATATTTTTACGACCCTGATTCACTTTGGGATTTTGACATTCGGAAGTTTTGAACGCTGCAAAGTATTTTCTCTCTTAAGTATTTTGTACCCAGAGTTACATATCAAGCACCACACATCCCTTGTGATCAACGGTTATAATCTACTTTAGGACTTCAGCGTTTGGGAGTTTTGAATACTCTAAACCCTTTTTCCTCTAAAGTAATATGTATTTAGAGTTACAGATTGAGCACCACGTGCCTTCCCCGATCAACGAATGTGATCCACTTCGGAACTTGGACATTCGGGAGTTTTGAACACTCCAACGCCTTTTTCCTCCGAAGTACTCCATACCTGGAGTTATAGATCATGAACCACACATCTTCCTCGATCAACTGTAATGATCCACTTTGAGAATTCGACATTCGGGATTTTCAAACACTCCAACGCCTTTTTCCTCCAAAGTACTTCGTACACGGAGTTACAAATCGAGCTCCATGCATCTTCCTCGATCAATGGTTGTGATCCACTTCGATACTTCACCGTTCGGGGTTTTTAACTCGTGTGACCCCAATTTCCTTTGAAGTGGCTATCTTCTGAAATGGAATATCTGCTGACACATGTCCTCAGTTGTTGGATGGATCAGATGAACATCGTCTCTCTAGCCTTCGAGAGTTATTGTTCAACACATCCCCTTTTCCCCCGGAGTGACTTCCTCAGAAATGGTAGATCTTCTGCCATGCGTACCTTCCAATGGATAGTTGGGATGACTTTGGGATTCCAACCTTCAGAAATCCTTGTGTTTTCACACTTTGGTCCTCCCGAAGTGACTTCTCTCTGGAGTGAAGGATTTGACGACACCTGTCCCTCTGGCTTGGATGGATAAGATCTACTTTGGCTCCTTGGGAGTTTTGCAATGCAAGATCCTCTTTTCTCCTAGAGTTGGTTAGCGACGGGCTTACCATGGCCTCAATCTAATGGTTCAAGGGTTATCTATGCGACCCTAGAGATATATGGCTCATAACTTTCGTTTAAGGGTCCCTTAGATCTCAGTGTGTTCCACTCCGAGAGGGATACCTAGAAACCCTGTCACTCGACACATGGGATCCCACATGATCTCGATGTTAATACTCTCATCTTCACTCTCAAATGATCATGAGGGATCATGAAGGATCCTTAGATCCATGGTCCACATCAACTTCGGGACTTCGGGGATTTGGGGGTTTTGGTGTTACCAAACCTCTTTCCTCCCAAAGTGGTCAACTTCAGGCTGACTATAACGTAGATTTGATGGTCAGGAGAGTTCCTGGGAATCTACATATCTACAGACTATATTTACTTTGGTACTTCAGTGGATTCACCTCTTGTGCAATGAATATTCTCAATTTGTCGGACCCGCAAAGTCTGAAGGGATCGAAGGGTTAACACCTGTGTTCCTTCTCCAGATCCAAAGATCGTGAATAACTTCGGCTCCTCCTGAACTAATCTCATCCATTCGTCTTTAAAATGAAAGGATATCTCCTTTAGGGGCTTGAAAATCACTATTCTACCTAAGTTATGTCAGCTCTTTAAATACTTAATTATTTTTCACTAATTCTCCTGAACTTAACACTTAGAGAAATCCTCTATGCACCTCTTAAGCTCATCTATCAACTCTATAACTTGGGGGGGGGTGGGGGGGGTTCTCAATCTATGCCCGCCTCGTAGAGGATCTGTGCACACATGCACTACCTCTCCTGATATTTCCCAACCCCTTCCTTCAGAATGACTGGGAGTGTTGGCATGCACACGTGAGGTTATGCCCAAAGTCAACAATTCATAGTTCATATATTTTAACTTGAGCCACCACAGGGCTCAGGCATTTATGTGTACATGCCAGATACTTTCTTATTTTATTAAATACACAATTGGGAAGAATTCAAGGGATACAGTATAACAATTAAGGAAGCATTTCCATCCCTACCACATTCATAGAATATCCAACCTTAATTCACAGTTACCACTTAAACATACAGGACATAAGATTACTTATCTATTACAGGTGGTGGTCAACTAACTGACTTTGGGTGTTCGTCCTTCCACCCAACCATAGGCTTAGAGGCATTCATTCTTAACAATCTGGCCACCCCCATGCCAAGCCATGATATCACCAGGGAATTTATGCCAATTCTCATTGATCCTTTTGATTTCTCATCTTCTACGAGGCTTATCAGATGATTCCTTAGCATCAAGCTCGTGGCCTTCTACTCAGGTCCCATTCTCCGCATACTCTCAGAGATATCTCTCTATCTGTCATGGCCTCAACGAGGTTTATTAGATGATTTTTTCGCATCAAGATTGTGACCTTCGACTCGTTCTCTGTTGATTGAATGTTCCTCTCATTATCCACTCTTTTCTTCATATCCTCTTGCATGCCTTGCATGCACATTCCTCCTATCTGGTTCCTTCTATCAGAAATAAACAATAGGTCCCTTCTGGGTCCGTAGGACCCTGTGGTACTTCAGGCTTACCTTCTGCAGCTAGACCATGCTTCCATTCATGGGGGTGGTTGAGGGTTCAACCACCTATCCCTTTCTTATTAACTATTCTCTTATCGTTCTCACATTATTTCCTCTAGTGATATCATGGCTAGTACTTTCAAAGCTTCACCCCCACAGTCAGTTATTGGCAATTAAACAATGATACATTTACAATTCTCCTATGCCACAACATGGTAATTCTAATTAATGATTATTTACAAGTTGGGGGAAGGAGGGGTGTTACACTCCACCCTAGGGACATTCTCTTTCCACCATTCTTGATGAGATCATATTGAAGCTCATCTGGCGAATCCACCTTCCCATAATCCTTCATTTCCCAAACCTTTTCCCCCTCGTAGGTTCAATCCTTCTAAGGTTTACCAAATAAAGTCTCCTCTTAAATCTCCCATTATTAAAAATATTTTCCATAGTACCCTTCCTCTTACTTGAATGGCTCACCCTTGGGAAAAGGATATCTATAAACCTCTCAACATGTCCAACATCCAAGGATACCATAATAAAATGTCAAAATAAGTCAACAAGTGGTTGCCAAAGTTCCCAGGAAACAATGTGATAACTGTTGAGGACCATATTTATGTCATGGGCCGAGACATGGAAAATGCAGGTATTGAGCATGAATATGTGGCCATGAAGTTATTAGCCTCATCATTGACTGAAGAATCCCTTGATTGGTTCAGAGGACTCCCTGACAATCATCTCACGTCCTACAAATATTTTGCAAACTTATTCAAGAACATATGGTCAACAAAGGTAGATGGTGGGACACTTGGGGATCAATTTAATTAGATAAAGAAAAAGGAGAATGAGATAGTAAATAAATTCAATACCAGGTTGGAAAGGTTGTACAATCAAATTCCAACATATTTTTGTCCTACAACCTCATCAATTCATCTCCTTTACAGGAATGCTTTTGAAGGGAAGTTTTGAATCATTCTCAAAGACAAAAATCCCACATCATTGGCACAAACCAAGGAGTACAGTGTTGATATTGAAGAATATCTCCTTGATTCAAGGGTAGAACCTTTTCACTACCCTCGTCTCAAATCAAAATAAAAAACTAAGGTTTCCAACAATAGTTCTTCTAATATGATTGTCATCTTAACTCATAAGATAGACCAAATGAATACTCAATTTATCCAGGTGCATAATCATATTTTGGGTCGTTTCACTACAATGGAAAGAAATAAATCTAATCCCATAAATCATTTTTCCAAACAACAGAGAGATGCCACAGGTTGGAAACCAAGGCCTCAGAAAGAGGAAAAGGCCCCAGATACTTTGAAACTAGTTGGGACAATTGATATAGAATCTTGGTGCCTCTCGTGCCAAGAACCCCAAACACAAGATGAATTCCCCTGATGATATGAATATTCTCCTGATGATATTAATTTCATTGATATGATTTCTTTTTTCCAGGAGGAACAAGTTACCCAAGAGCATATCAATGAATCCAGAAAGAGAGGAGAGAATATGGGACTTGAAACAATTGATATATGATCAGAAGAAGGAATTAAAGAGGAGGGAATATATACCCTACACTAGAAGAAATAAATATTCAACCCCTCCATCACAACCTGATACTCTTACATCAGTAGATAAGGTGTCTCCACCACCTCCACCTCTAGTACGTGAGTTACTTCCTAAGCCAACTCCTACCAAGGATATTCAGTTTAATATAGATGTTGCTAGTATGTTTGGAAAAATGAATATGACGGTCCCAATGACATAGATGTGTAATATACCTTCTGTAAAAAGGGAATTATTTAAAGTATTATAGGTGCCAAATGAGAAGGAAGATCCTCCCATTACCTTGAACATTATGTATATCGATCAGCCAAGGGACAAGAATCCTCCTTTATATCTTTCATTAGGCATGAATGGCCTCTGCTTGAACAACTGCATGCTTGATTCAGGGGCCTCATAAAATGTCATATCATTGAGGGTGATGAAACAACTTGGTTTGGAGACAACCCGACCTTATTACAATGTATGTGGTATTTATTCCAAAAAGGTCAAGGTCCTCGGCGTATGTGAGGACATTGAGGTTTTCCTGATTGATTTTCCACATATCAACATTATCATGGACATAGTGTTAATTAATGTTCCAAATGTTTGGGGGATTATTTTATCTAGGAGTTGGTATACTTCTCTTGTAGGTTTCCATAGCATGGATCTAACCCATGCACACTGTTATCCCCAATTTCTAGAGATAACTAGGAGATCATGTCTCGAGGCCCACAGGTCCTAGACATGGAGTACCGAGAGCAGGATTGACCTGAGCATGGCCCTGGAGGGCCCATCCTTCTTCTTCTTCATCAGACTTGTCCTGTCATCAGCAACAGCATCCAGCACCATCTGCTTGGACTTGCATCAGAGAATACTCTTGCTCCATGAGGTAATTGGTCCAGGTATCATGGTATGTGTCATGTTTGATCATTATAACTTTCAGATATATGCATCAGGTTCCTTACATTTCTGACAACTGCTTGGATCTTACACCAACCCACTTGACCATTGTTGGGGGGATTAATGGGGTGACCTAGCAAGCTTGTACCCATAGGTTTTGGTTAGCCACCAGGGGGGATTTGAAGAGCCATCATCCGCTCCCACCATATTACCATTTCACATCTTATTTCCCATACATCTATCCCGTTCCCCTAGTCCGGGCATTAGGATGACCTATTTGAGGGGTTACACTTTATCCTGTGGGAAGAAGGGGCTAAAGGCCCAGGAGGTAAAAGTAGTTGGAAAAAGATAAAAGCCATAAGAAATAAAACCTAGAGATGCCTCACCCAAGGATCCCCGAGAAGGCAATAAAAAGCCTCTCGATAAGAAACAAAATGGACCCGAAGAAAAATAATAAAACAATACCTATCCAAGAGGATGGGAGGTCTCATCATGAGCCGATCCATTATGTTCATAGGTATCTATCAGTATGACATTGCCATTATCTTGTCACCACGCCAGGGCAATGACCCTTGGTTGCATGGCCAAGGGAAAGGGGGTCTCATCACGAGCCATTCTTATCATTTCTACGAAAATAATCGTGGGTAACACTGTCATCTCTGGTCGCCAAGGTAGTGTCCTCTGGTCAGACCTTGAAGCAAAAAAGAAAGAAAAACAAATAAATAAAAGAAAGAATAAAGGCAATAAAGGGCTTGGAAAGAACTGCATCCATGACAAGTACAGCTCGCCTCCTACAAAGGCACCCATGGATAATACCTACCCCTAGTCTTCACTATGTCTGGACATCCTTAGACCATACCACCTCATGTTACATGGCTTGAATGATATCCTTTGGAAACTTTCCTCTTCTTATGGATGCTGGCCCAATAGGGCACCTTGTCTTTTCTTCAGCTTTGTATAGTAGGTCAGTGTAATGTCTTTGAGCTATTAGATGATATGCTAGGGGTCTTATGCATGCATTTGATAAATTAATGATGAAATATGATTGACATTGCTATGATCCCGAGGAATAATGAGCCCATGGAGGGAGAATTTTTTGATGTACAGGACCATGCCCGACGGATAGGTACCAGTGGACCGGTACACATGGGGAGATGATTAGCTCGAACATCCATAGGGCTAAAGAGCCCATCGGATGGTTGTTGGGACCCCATCAGGGGCAGAGACAGGACAGTGATATGATGAGCCTTTGCACACAAGAAGAAGAAGGACATTCCATCCAGGACACTTTGGCTGAGCCCAGCCCAGGGGGATTGACCCACTTTAGATGGAACGTTTTCCTCTTGATGGACAGGACGTCACCCAGGAGATTTGGACATCATCTTGAGCGTGTGGCAGTTTAATGGATTACTGGCATGTGTGGCAGCTTAGAGGAGCCCTAAAATGGCTAACGCCTGACTTCTGGATGCTGGACTAGCCCAAAAAGGGCCAACATCTCCCTCAAAAGGGCTTGACGTCCCACCTTTTGCTCATTTTGTGTCTTTTACTTAGCAGTTAATGTAAAAACAATGTAATTTTTGTAGTCAGCCTTGTTAGC
This sequence comes from Picea engelmannii, assembly GCA_009831015.1. Taxonomy (NCBI): domain Eukaryota; kingdom Viridiplantae; phylum Streptophyta; class Pinopsida; order Pinales; family Pinaceae; genus Picea; species Picea engelmannii. Next base: position 437,297 of record ML788269.1, on the reverse strand, counting down.
TGTTTTAATGATCTAATTTGTAAATTAAAGGTCATTAGATGATATATATTAAGGATGTTTTTCCCTAATTTGGACATAACACAACTCACTCTCTTGTGAGATCTGATTTCTTGCGCCCGACTAGGGTAATTTTGGTGTTTAAGGGAGGCGCACTTGCTATTGGAGGATTTTTCTTGGCATTTATGGCATTTCTCTCAAGGAAGAATTACAACTAGGGTTTGCTTGTGCTTTTCTTCATGACATGTAAGTGAATTTTCATGCAAAACTTCTTAAATGAATGGTTGTAGGTATAATTTCTTACATTTGCTTATGTATTGCTGATTCAAAACCCTAGGTAACAAGCACACAAGTAGGTTATTGTTACATGTCCCCTTGTTGAGAAATATTTTTTAGCCATTGAAGAAAGAAGATAGAGCCTAGCCGTTGCTACAACTGTCTTCCTTTTTTTGAGCTAGCATTGAAGTTATAAGTTGAAAAGAGGAGATGTCCTAGGCCTAGATTGCCTACACCTAGGGTTTCACCTTCTAGGGTTTGAAATCCTTGCCATTGCAACACTTTCTCCCTTAGATTTATGCTTTAAGCTAGCCATTTTGCCATGTCAATTTAGAGAAGGAGGAAAGAGCATGAGGCCTTTCTTAAGCAACATCAGAGTGAGCCTCTTTCCCCTAGGGTTTTGATTCTAGGGCCTTGCCTTTGCAGCACCATAGAACCCTACCTTCTAGTCTCTGAGTTATTATCCTCCCGAGACCTTGTGCCCTCATTTTTTGACTCCATTTACCCTACGGCACTGATTTGATCTCCAACGTTGAGGCTTTAGTGTACAAAAATACCTTTAAAACTTTACTTTCTGAAACCCTAACTAACATTGCTAACCTAATAAAGGCTGACATCATAGTTGAATATCTCATCTTGACGCAGCAAAAGTCTAATATAAGCAATTGAGTGATGATTTCAAGCATTTATTGAACAAATTATTGATTGGATATAATGTCGGCTTAGTCATCTTGGTAGATATTGATGAGTTGATAATCTTTCATAAGCTAATTAACAAAATGTTGACTTCATCTTGCATCTATTGCATTGCTTATTGTTTAAAATCAGATAGTTAAAAAAGTACTAACCCTTTGAGTTATAGCCTGCAAATATATATATTGTGTTGCTATTGTCTTGTTTCGGGCAGGTGTTTTCAGTAGGGCATACACTTCTTTTATTGGTTGATTAGCCGGACTATCTTACACTGGTGGTAACCTGTGAGGAGGGAACTCTTAAAACTTGACCTAGTATCTTCTGCCTCTTCAAACCCCAGGTTACCGGGGACGTCTCCCCTGGGATAACCTCCCTAAACAGAAAGAACCTCCCCATTGAGGTGACATTGGGTGGGGAAGGTTCTTGTTGCACCAGTTTATCCTCTATCCTTTAGCCTTTGACCTAAGCTACAAACTGTGCGATAACATTTTGGTGCCGTTACCAGGGAACACTGAGTCAATCTTCCTCAATGACAAATATTTTGGTAAGCCTTGCCTCAAATACCTTTCTCTTACAAGCTTACCTGGCGACTCCACTAGACTTTATTCCCCTTTTCTTTGGTAGTTTCAGGAAAACTATCTGGCGACTCCACTAATATTTCTTAGGGTGCCACATTACCTTTTGTGATATTTTCAAGTTATGGGATCATGGCACACTGGGAAAAAATGTATCTGAGTATTGATTTCATAAGTTTTCAAGGATACCCAAATTACTTTGATACAAAATGGCTAGACAACTCTCCAACATTTTTGGGCCTCCCAGCTCCTCACGTAGTAAATTTTTTGGAGTATTTGAGCGAGATAAAGTTGGGAGGAGAGGATGCTCTTATAAAGTTGTTCTTACTCACTCTTCCATCCTACTTACAAAATCGTTTTAAGAGTTGTTGCAAGGAAAGGGGTATATCATCCTTCATACACCTCATCAGTAGGTTTATAGACCTTACTAAGCCAGATTGCCAAATGTATGAAGATGTCCTTCAAAACCTCATGGTAACCTTACACCACAAAGGATTCACCACTGAGATTATAGAAGATCTCAGGAAAGATTATCATGATCAATACCAAGAATCCTCTGATATAAGAGACAAGGTTTATGAAGAACATTGTCAACCCCTTGAAGAGGAGCAAGACCTCTCCCATAATCCAATAGAATGCAACAAAGATATAACTAGAAACATGAATTATGAGGATGAAGCACCAGTAATCGCTCTTTAGTTTGATGAAATTCTCCAAGATCCTGTCCCTCCTGCACAAGATGAAGAGAGTGAGGTAAGTCATTTTCATTCTTTTGATGATACCTTGTTCTATGACTCAGAAAATGAAGAAGGAATGGAACCCTTGGACAAGCTAGATCCCCTATGTCTCGAGACTGAAGATGTAGAGGCAGGTTTTCCACCTAATGAAGCTATCCAAATACTTGAAGCTCTTGCACAGGAAGGAGCAAGCAAGGTAAATTACTCCCCCTTTCAAGTTTTTAGTGGTTCTTTACCTTATGACACAGAGAGTACATAAGTATTGGATGTTTTGACTCCTCCATGTTATGATACTGATACTAACATAGCTGATTTCGATGAGTTCATACATGTTGGGAGACGTAGATGGGATGCGGTTAGTTATGATATGGATCCCATCTATGACATAAAGAGTCATTTCCGAGTGTTTCCTTTGCAATTATCACAACAAGCTCTTGACCAGTGGCAACAGGGAGATGATATTTTTATTGACTCTCCACCCAAAATTGACGAAGTACAGTATTTGCCTGATGATTTTTGGTCTTACCTTGAGGCCTTTGATGATTACTCCTCCGAGAACTTAGGTTTACCCTATGAATATGACTATCAACCACCACTATGCTTGGATTCTGATAGGAATAAAAACATTGTTTTCCTAAAGAAGGATTCTCATGACCTTTCACCCCAGCCACCCATTCTTACTTTACCGTGCTTTTCCATTAAAGGTGTAGTTGGGAAGTATATTTTTAATGTTGAGTTTTCTCTTAGGAAGACCCTAAACTTCAAGGGATGGTTGGGTACTGCAAGTTTGAGTCAGTTATCACAGTTTTCCAACCTCCCCTTTAAGAGTGGCCAGTCATCCTTTCAGTTTTTGCTAATCCCTCCTCAGGCCACAAGTTGTGAAGGCAACCAAGGTAGCCAGCTTTCATATTCTTTGAGTAAGTTTTCTGAACTGTGGAATTTTCATGATCCATTCCTAAGATGGATTGAGCACTCTCCTGACAGTATGCATTGGGATCACTTTTTCCCTCCCACCCGCCTCCATGAGTTAGATTTTGAGATTTATGATGATATGATTAATATTCTAACCCATGACCTTTTTGTGCTTGATTTATCACTATTTTGGTTTATGATGAAACACAAAGGTAGGTATCGAGGAACGTTGTTGGATTGGCTTCATTGGCTATTTGATTACACCAAACATTCAGCCAAAGGTAAATGTAGGTGAGTAGTTTGCCTTGCATTGTTAATTATTTTTTAGTCACATATATATGTTATATTTTGCGGGGTGCTAATACCACCCCACCTTTGTTGTTGATGCCCCTTTCTGAGTGTGAGCAGGTCTACAATTTTATGCCAGAGATGTTGAGGTTCTCATGCGCTCTACGGTGAGCACATGTCCCCAAGTTGGAGCCAGATTATATCCCTGATTTCCAGGGATAACTAGGAGATCATGTCTTGAGGCCCACAGGTCCTAGACATGGAGTACCAAGAGCAGGATTGACCTGAGCATGGCCCTGGAGGGCCCATCCTTCTTCTTCTTCATCAGACTTGTCCTGTCATTAGTAGAAGCATCCATCACCATCGGCTTGGACTTGCATCGGAGAAGACTCTTGCTCCATGAGGTAATTGGTCCAGGTATCATGGTATGTGTCATGTTTGATCATTATAACTTTCAGATATATGCATCAGGTTCCTTACATTTCTGACAACTACTTGGATCTTACACTAACCCACTTGACCATTATTGGGGGAATTAACGGGGTGCCCTAGCAATCTTGTACCCATAGGTTTTGGTTAGCCACCAGGGGGGATTTGAAGAGCCATCATCCGCTCCCACCATATTATCATTTCACATCTTATTTCCCATACATCTATCCCATTCCCCTAGTCTGGGCATTAGGATGACCTATTTGAGGGGTTACACTTTATCCTGTGGGAAGAAGGGGCTAAAAGCCCAGGAGGTAAAAGCAGCTGGTAAAAGATAAAAGCCATAAGAAATAAGACCTAGAGAGGCCTCATCCAGGGATCCCCGAGAAGGAAACAAAAAGCCTCTCGATAAGAAACAAAAGGGACCCGAAGAAAAATAATAAAACAAGACCTAGCCAAGAGGATGGGAGGTCTCATCACGAGCTGGCCTATTATGTTCATAGGTATCTAGCAGTATGACATTGCCATTATCTAGTCACCACGCTAGGGCAATGACCCTTGGTTTCATGGCCAAGGGAAAGGCAGTCTCATCACGAGCCAACCTTATCATTTCTGAAAAAATACTCATGGGTAACACTGTCAGCTCTGGTCACCACGCCAAGGCAGTGTCCTCTGGTAAGATCTTGAAGCAAAAAATAAAGAAAAAGAAATAAATAAAAGAAATAATAAAGGCAATAAAGGGCTTGGAAAGAACTGCATCCATGACAGGTACAACTCGCCTCCTACAAAGGCACCCATGGATAATACCTACCCCTGGTCTTCACTGTGTCTGGACATCCTTAGACCATACCACCTCATGTTACATGGCTT
>ML788269.1:407568-432470 GCA_009831015.1 Picea engelmannii | reverse complement strand
GTCAGTGTAATGTCTTTGAGCTATTAGATGATATGCTAGGGGTCTTATGCATGCATTTGATAAAATTAATGATGAAATATGATTGACATTGCTATGATCCCGAGGACTAATGAGCCCATGGAGGGTGAAGTTTTTGATGTGCAAGACCATGCCCGACGGACAGGTACCAGTGGACCGGTACACATGGGGAGATGATTAGCTCGGACCTCCATGGGGCTGAAGAGCCCATCAGATGGTTGTTGGGACCCCATCAGGGGCAGAGATAGGACGGTGATATGATGAGCCTTTGCACAGAAGAAGAAGAAGGATGTTCCACCCAGGACACTTTGGTTGAGCCTAGCCCAGGGGGATTGACCCACTTTAGATGGAACTTTTTCCTCTTGATGGACAGGATGTCACCCAAGAGATTTGGATGTCATCTTGAGTGTGTCACAGTTTAATGGATTACTGGCATGTGTGGCATCTTAGAGGATCCCTAAAAGGGCTAACGCCTGACTTCTGGATGCTGGAATAGCCCAAAAGGGGCCAACGTCTCCCTCAGAAGGGCTTGACGTCCCACCTTTTGCTCATTTTGTGTCTTTTACTTAGAAGTTAATGTAAAAACAGTGTAATTTTTGTAGTCATCCTTGTCAGTTGTTTTAATGACCTAATTTGTAAATTAAAGGTCATTGGATGATATATATTGAGGATATTTTTCCCTCATTTGGACATAACACAACTCACTCTCTTGTGAGATATGATTTCTTATGCCCTACTAGGGTAATTTTGGTGTTTAAGGGAGGCGCACTTGCTATTGGAGGATTTTTCTTGGCATTTATGGCATTTCTCTCAAGGAAGGTTTACAACTAGGGTTTGCTTGTGCTTTTCTTCATGACATGTAAGTGAATTTTCATGCAAAACTTCTTAAATGAATGGTTGTAGGTATAATTTCTTACATTTGCTTATTGTATTGTTGATTTAAAACCCTAGGTAACAAGCACACAAGTAGGTTATTGTTACATGTCCCCTTGTTGAGAAATATTTTTTAGCCATTGAAGAAAGAAGATAGAGCCTAGCCGTTGCTACACCTGTCTTACTTTTTCTGAGCTAGCGTTGAAGTTATAAGTTAAAAAGAGGAGACATCCTAGGCCTAGATTGCCTACACCTAGGGTTTCACCTTCTAGGGTTTGAAAGCCTTGCCATTGCAACACTTTCTCCCTTAGATTTATTCTTTAAGCTAGTTGTTTTTCCACGTCAATTTAGAGAAGGAGGAAAGAGCATGAGGCCTTGCTTAAGAAACACCGGAGTGAGCCTCTTTCCCCTAGGGTTTTGATTCTAGGTCCATGCCTTTGCAGCACCATAGAATCCTACCTTCTAGTCTCTGAGTTATTATCCTCTTGAGACCTTGTGCCCTCATTTTTTGACTCCATTTACACTAAGGCACTGATTTGATCTCCAACATTGAGGCTTTAGTGTACAAAACTACCTTTAAAACTTTACTTTCTGAAACCCTAACTAACATTGCTAACCTAATAAGGGCTGATGTCATAGTTGAATATCTCATCTTGACACAGCAAAAGTCTAATATAAGAAATTGAGTGATGATTTCAAGCATTTATTGAACAAATTATTGATTGGATATACTGTCGGCTTAGTCATCTTGGTAGATATTGATGAATTGATAATCTTTCATAAGCTAATTAACAAAACGTTTACTTCATCTTGTATCTATTGCATTGCTAATTGAATAAAATCAGATAGTTAAAGAAGTACTAACCCTTTGAGTTATAGCCTGCAAATATATATATTGTGTTGCTATTGTCTTGTTTCGGGCAGGTGTTTTCAGTAGGGCATACACTTCTTTTATTGGTCGATTAGCCGAACTATCTGACACTGGTGGTAACCTGTGAGGAGGGAACTCTTAAAACTTGACCTAGTACATTCCGCCTCTTCAAACCCCAGGTTACCAGGGATGTCTCCCCTGAGATAACCTCCCTAAACAGAAAGAACCTCCCCATTGAGGTGACATTGGGTGGGGAATGTTCCTGTTGCGCCAGTTTGTCCTCTATCCTTTAGACTTTGACCTAAACTACAAACTGTGTGATAACACACATTCACATGGGAGATGGAAAATTCCAGATATTATACAATCGAGACAAATCTGATAGACATGTGATGAATCATGGTGGTCTTGATTATGTCAGTGAATGTGATTATGATGTGCCTCCACATACCATTGAGTATGATTAATCCAACCTAACCTTTATGGAGGAGGACTCCATAGACACACTTCTTCCATGGATAAATCAATACAAAGAAAAAATTGCAAAATACCATGGGAAGGATCCAAGGTCTATCCATATTTTGAAGAAAGAATATGAGAAACATGAAGAAATCATCAAAAATATGGTCCACATAGAGCCTCCATGCTCTGAGAATACACCTTGCATCAATTTTAATGAAGGAAGTCTTGCGCTCATGTGGTACAAAAGAAAGGGGAAGCCCAGATATGACCAGAAATATAACAACTCATGGTTTGACCCTGACATCATCAAGAAGAAGTCTAATAAAGAAAAGTACTATCTGACAACATTAGATGGGAGGAAGATTCCATTACTAGTGGATGGATCTCTTCTACAAACTTACATCCAGGTCACATGACTTCTTCAGGGCCCATTCCCCATTTAAGTAGGCAAGTCATCTTTCTTTCCCCTTCATTTTCATTTTGATTGCTCATACTAGTTTTAGATGCATTTCATTTTCATTTTTCTCTACTTGCATATTGATTTCATGCTTAGATCAGAAGTTTTTGAAAAAATGTCAAAAATTTTATTTTCTAGATTAGCTTTTCATTTTGGATTTTATATGTATATGGATATAGGGTGATAGAACCACCCTAGATGCTCTGATCCATTTGTGTAAGTTTTGGGCAGGAACACATCTATCGAGAGACATTGTGGTTCTCATGCACTCTACAACGAGCACATGTCCCCAAGTAGGAGCCATATGTTATCCCCATTTTATGGATAACTAAGGATATTATGCCTCGATACCCTCAGGTTGCAGAAATGGAGTATCGAGAGACTACATGACCAACAGTATCCATTTTCACAATTGGCAACCCTTCTCACCAACATAGAGGTCGCATATTTTTCAGATGGAATCCACCACATCATCTAGCTTCTGGAAGGTAGTGGGCGTTGCTCCATGAGGTACAAGTTAGTATTATGGTGAGAATCATTTCAATATTTAAGGTATTTAAGTATGGTGTATCTTATATTTCTCTATATTTCATGATATATGCTTGGACATTATGCCTTTTTCCTTTCTTCACCTTGGTGGTTGACATTGTTACCTAGTAGGTAGTCTTCCTTGGGGATGGGTTTGCTACTAGGGACTCCCTTGAAGATCCATCGTACCATTACCAACCATACTTACAAATTCCCATCACTATTTCCCCCCATTTCCTTATCTGTTGGGATTTTAGGGTGTATTGACCCAAGAAGGGGTTGTCCCTCATTCTATGGGAAGAAGGGGTTGAAGGCCCAAAGAGATTGATGTTGGGTAAAATATAAAATCCTATGTATGAACCTTCTATATGCTTCTCCCAGGGATCACCCAAGAAGGCAATGAAATGCTTATCTTTCAGAAAAGGGGGACCCATAAGAAATATGATTAAGAATGCTTAAAAAGGGTAGTTGGAGGATAGGAGGTCTCATCATGAGCCAACCTATCATGTCCATGAATATCTATTGGTATGACACTATCATGATCTGGTCACCAATCCAAGGTAATGTCTCTCAGTTGCATGGTTGAGATAAAGGGGGTCTCATCACGAGCCATCCTTCTCATTTCCACTAGGTATTTGTGGGTGACACTTTCATTTTCTGGACACCATGCCAGGGCAGTGGCATTGAACTTTTCCTTAAATTTATGAAATAAATAAAGAATGGTAAAATAATAGGCTTGGAAAAGTGCATTGAAAATGAAGGTACCACACACCCTCTACAAAGGCACCCATGAATGAGACACTACGACCTCTTATATGTCATGAGCCCTATTCCCATTGAGTCTTGACCCTAACCACTTCACTCACTTTACATGGATTATAAAGGAATCTCTTTGAAACTTTCCTTAACCTAGGGAAAGATCTACTCAATAGGAAACCTCGTTAACCCTCCCATATTCAATATTGACAAGTCACATAATGTCTTTGAGAACTTAATTGTTTGACATAGTAATATTTGATGCGCGTGCTTAGGTGGCTCATTTATTCGTTGGTTTCACTTATCATGATGTTATGAATTCATATCCTTAGAGGGTACGATTATTTGTATTTGCAGGACCTAGTTGGTGGATAGTTTTGGAAGAACAAGCCTAGCTTGGGCTTTCATGGGGCTTGAAGCCCACAGGTTGATGCCAAGGACCCGCATCCCAAATGAGAGAGATCAAAATTTCAAGGCTTATAATATGACTTGGTCGACACAACCTAGCCCCCACATGCCAAACGTTTTTCCTAGGAGAGGAAAAATGTCACCTTTAGAGGCATGACGTCACCTAGGGGGGTCAGGTTTTGGTGGTGAGTTGACGTGAATTGGCACAAGGACATTTTTTAGGGTCTTGAGCCTTCATCATGAAGGAATTTGTTGGGATGATTGACATATGGCTTTGGGAATCCTTTCTACACTCCTACATCACCAATGACCTTCTCTTAGTGCCAAAACGTCCCCTAAAGAGGTGACGTCGATATGACTAGGGATTTTTCTTTATGTAAAAGTGAAATTAAAATGAGTTGTTTAATATTACTTTGTAAAATGGGAAATATTAACGTTATTTACCCCTAGTATTGTGGTTTACCCTTAATTATGTGGACAAACTATCTTAGTGACATTTTGTATAAATAAGATCTCATAAGATCTCATTTTATCATAACTCTCCCTCTTGTGAGAAGTACTTAGTCTGAAATTTTTGGTACACTTGGAGTATTTTTCCTTTTGTGCTATGAAATAATTGTTTTTGGTTATGGTATGATGATGATGATGGTGCGCTATCTCTAGGAGGTCATTCTCTCCCTTTTGTGGAGGTTTAATTTGGCATGTTAATGTTTTTCTTGAATGGTATAGTTTCTTTACCTTGTAATTATCATTTGTAATTCAATTTGAGGTTGTTTTGGCCAAGGCTATATAGGGAGTATAAGGATATATGCCCTTATCCTAGTTTCCACCACTTTACGAATTTTTTCAAGGGTTTAGTTGAGGAAGTAAGAGGAATTACACCCCTCATGTTCAAACCCTAGCTAGGTTATTTTCCTTGGGAAGTAAGAGGATTTACACCCCCAAGGATTTAGTAACCCTAGCTATTTTTTTTCACCCTAGTAACCCATAACTAAAGGAACTAGTCTTTTGAGAAACAAAATATTGCATTGGGAAACATGATTTCTTGTCCTTTTTACTTTTTTCAACTTGGATTGTCTTCCTTGTGCCTTGGGGAACCTCACAGCCACTAGGGATTCCTCATAAAAGGGATATTTCTTGTTGTTGTTATAAATTTGCATCTTCAGGAATTAGTGATGTAGAAACCCTAACTCAATTGCTTGAATAACTCTCTTATCAACCATTGAAATTTTCCCAAAGTTTGCACACTTACTCTTCTTGGTCTAACACAATTTTTGGAAAAGTTTTGAGGGTTTTAAGTGGCTGATTTTCTTGTTGAAATACATTGATTTTTACATCCATAAGGATGATATAATTTAATGCAGAAAAATGTTTACAACAACCTTATCTTTTCATTCAAGTATCTTGAATTTTGATCTTGAGTTTTGCTAGTCTTTAACTAGTCTTTCTCTTGTATCTTCTATTTTATCTCTAGCATATATTTTTCAGCTTATGGTGCCATATTATTTCTGATATACATTTCTACTAACAGAGTCTATTAGGGACAATAAGCTTAACTTGATTGTCCAATTGATTATATTGCGATATATGCTTGTTTTTCTTGTGTCTCAGGCATGTATTTCACCATTTGCAGGTTACTCAACATACTTGGCAACCCTTGGAATTTCCCAAGACTTCATTCCAATACCTTCATACCATTTATATTTGACTTTTATGGAATTCATATCCATATTCATCCATAATCATCTCATTCCCCCCAGGGTCACCAAGATTCCTCCCTTGAGGTGACCTCCTCACCTCTAAAGTGACGGGGACACCTGCCTAAGGTGAAAGTGGGTAGGTGACCTCTTAGTTGTCACAATTTAGTGGTTGGGTCAGAATTTTCCCAACCTACAACTTGTGCGATAACATGGTTGATCCATCAAGTGCTTGAGGTTCGACAATGGTGGTGAGTATCTAAATTGATCTTTTGAAGAATACCTAGTTAAATATGGTATTTAATGGGAATGGTTGGTTCCTAATAAACTTTAGTAGAATGGCATCACATAATGAAAGAATAATATGTTAGTTGAAATGGCTAGATGTATTTTGCATGAAAAATATTTGACTCCTCACTTCTGGGTTAAACATGTATATTATGAAAATTATATGGTCAATCACATCTTGACTCGATTTGTTCCTTTGATTACTCCAATCGAATGATGGTGTGGAAAGAATCCCTTATTTGACCACCTCTGTGTGTTTGGGTGTGTTTCCTAGGATCATATTTCCATTGATTGCAGAAAGTAGTTAGATGCAAAGAGTCGTGCTTGGATCATGATGGGATACTCTAAAAATTCTAAAGCCTATCAATTGTTTGATCTTATCAAATGAAAAATCATTATTAGATGAAATGTATGGTTTTATGAGAATCCTTTTGGCATCACATTGTTTAATGTCTCCTCTCGATTGTTACAAGATGATCACTTTGATGTTGTTTTCGACTCTGGTTCTCCTATTTCATTTTTCAGTTCTTCAACTGTGTTGAAGAAATTTCTATTTTCGACACACTAGTTTAGTGGAAGTTAAGTGAATAGTTCTATTTTAGACTTTCTATTTAGATCATCACTATTATGCATGCATGCATTCCTAAGGAAATTTAATTGCTTGATTTCTTTTCTTAATTATGGAATGTTCTTTCCCATATATGAGTGTATTCCACTCATTCATTGTATCAAAATGATCACTATTAATTATCTCATCGGAGTAGTGTGAATGTATTTTCTCATTCTTTCATATTGAATTTCCCGTCCTTTCTTGATAAGATCTGTATGTATTTTCTTTAGCTAGGTCTCTTGTGCAGGTTTCGATGAAAAATTGACATAGTATCAGAGCTAAGCTACTTGGAGCAAGACAAACACGCCATAGAATAAGGAAAATCAGAGTTCCGGTGAGAAAAATATGTGTAACCAATAGAGTCACACCCTTTCTTAGTCAAAATGTGTGACATTTTGAAAGGGTCACACCTTCTCCCTGTCGAAAGGAAAGACCATTGCACCCTAGACTTATGATTTTTTCAATTCTAGAATGGTCACAACGTAGTACAGTATAATATTGTGAACGCTAGGGAACGATAACTCTGTGTCTTAAGGAAATGTGTGTCCACCCTCTAAAAGTTCCTTTTTCTGCAGTGATTTCTCAATTTTTTCACTTATAGATTGAGAGTAAATTTTAGGTTTTCTCAGAAACATTGGGAGAGATGGATACGACATCAATTCTTCAGTCAAACTTGGTGGTAATCCGCACACCATGAAATTATTTTTATTGGAATCCCAAGGATGAGTTCCAAATCAGAAGGAAAGGACTTTACAATTTGACGATGGGGATAGAAACAAAACCTACATCAACAATTGAGAAGACTAGATGGGTGAATCGAAAGGATGAGGGCACATGACTTCTTCTTAAATTGATTTCATCTAATTTATGGTTTCATTTTGCCACATGTAAGACTCAAAACACAATCTATACCACCTTGGAAAGTCTTTTTGGCAAGCAAGATGATATGATAGGTCATATTCTTTAGGTAGACTTGAATACCTTGAATCCTAAAAGTTTTGATAATTTGCAGGATTTTTTTACCAAGTTTAAATATTTGATATTGAGCTTGGAATCTTTTTGTATTGATAAGTCTACACAAGTAGATCTACTTATTCTAACAATATTGGCTAAGCTAGGACCAAAATATGTTGTCTATTTCTCCACTTTCTATTCTGGCATATATCTCATGGGAACAAATTGGAAGATGCCTACCATGGATCAATTCATTGATTCTCTCACACATGAGTAGGAAAAAATCATTCAAATAGGCCTAATCAAGGATCCCAAAGCACATGAACTCACCATGCATGATGTAAAAATGATCATCCAAACAAAAATGAAAGGGGAAATCACATCTAGAGCCAAAGGAGGGATATTCCAAAACCTTCAAGGATTCTTCATGTTCCAAAGACTCTTCAGGTTCAATTTCCAAAGAGAAGAAGAAGAAGATGAAGAAGGGAAACTAGTGCACTTACTGCAATAAATTAAATCATGAAGAATCCACATGCATGAAGAAGCAAATTGATCTTATGGTTAAGGTACTTCAACAGATCAACCTTGGAAACTTCATTCTTGAAGGAGCCAAGAAGAAGAAGGAAGAATATCTTGTGTCTAAGAAAGGTAATCACCATGCTCTTGTTGCAATTAATTTATCATCTAATTCATGGATTATAGATTCTAGCACGTCACATCATATGGAAGCAAAAGGGGAAGTTTTTACTCTTTGAGTTCATTCTCAAGACCCCCTATTCTCATGGGGGATGATACTCCACTAGTTGTAGAAGGAGAGGGAACAATGGAACTCCATAATGTCATTTTTTAGAATGTTTTACATGTTTTGAAGCTTCTATAAATATTCTCTCAATTTATCAGATCACTCAAACAAGTAAAAATGTTGAATTTACATTAGATTAAACTTTTGTAATTAACATGAATGACAATTCAATTATTTCAATTGGTGAGGTGGATCAAAAATCAAGGTTGTATAAATTCACTAAGTTTGCTGACAATGACTACTCTTTACTATTTACACATATGGAGAGTACTTTGTATGCACCTCCAGTGCAACGTGAACATACTCTTGTGATTCCATTAGTTCCATACATCAGAGATGATTCCATACACTCATGTTATGTACATGGAAATGAGAATATAGTACAACCAAATAAGGAGCCAATGTTGAAGCTTTAGTAGACACCCAAGTGAGCATAGTCCACACTGCAGGCAACATGTCTTCTTGCAGGTGTTAGCCCATGAAATTTTCAAGAGTCAAAAAAATTATGACCTTAGTCCATGTAAGAGTCTTGGTGTCATGATATTTTTCATCATCGTATGTCTTGTCTCAAAGAGGAGATCCCATCATCTTCAATGCATTAAATTCATTATGATTTTCAAGATTGTGTCAAGGAACAACTCTAATAGTTTGAATGAAGTGCTCTACTAGAGTTTGAAAACTAGCGCTGCAAACTGGTTGTAGTAGATGAAAAGGATTGAATGTTTCCACCTAAGTACCACTCGATTTTATGAGACACCAGCCCAAGTTCAGACATACCATTTACTCCTTTGGTGATTGCATGCTGCTTAAATGGTTGATTGAAAATATAAAATTGTTGTATATTGTTCCTGCACTGCAAACTCTTTGCACCAATTAAATCCCACAACTTTGGTATCATAAACCCTGACCATTTTCAATATTGTTATTCCAAATCAACATATTACAGTTTCCTCTTGTAAACAACAACATTATCCACTGCCAACCCTACATTGTGAACTGCCCATTACAAATCTGCGCTGTAAATTGGCGTTGCAAACCCTCTGTTTTACAAAACGTTGTTTCATTTCTGCCTGTCTGCAGTTGCATCCAAGTTGGATTTCTATTTTTATTTTATCACCTCCTACTTACATCATGTTCATCCTCCAATTGTTTTTGTCCATACAATTACAACTTAAGTGATGATTTTGGTCTTGAGCTAAATTTAAAATCTTCATATGATTTCTCCAAGTTTACTTCATGTTTCAAGAGGTTTGTAGCAGGATTTGGAAGGTTTTTCCAAACTTCTTATGCAATTTTTTAAATGTTGGAATCATTTTGGAGGTCAACAAGAACCTACGGGAAATTTCACAGCGTTTGTTGTCAAAGGTGTTGTGAACTGGTAATTTGGGATAGTTTGTAGCAATTAGCACGCAATAGAGTCATTTTTTAATACTAAATTTTAAATGCCAATCTAGATTCTTATAAAATGTTTCGTGGAGATGAATCATAATATCATAGAATTGTTGACCAAAAATAATCCTAACCCAATTCGTATTTTGGGAGAAAAGTTAAAATCATCACCTACAGAAAAGTTTGCAGCGCATGTTGTCAAAGGCACTGCAAATTCTAACAAATTGATAAATCCGAGCTATGGGAGGGCTGCCAGCTGTCAGGGAAGGTTTGAATGGTTTCCTAGGAGGTATTTGGACATGAGGTACATGTGTTCTATCACCGGATCAAACAACATGACCTGTTTCAAAATGAATTTATCACAATAGACAAGATCCCGAAAAATAGGAGTTTGTTATGTTTTTGTTGGAATATTTTGTAACAGACTCCTAAATGGAGGAGAATCCTATGTATCTCCTTGGTTTCTACCTCCTTATAGTAGAGATATATCATTCACTATATAGGAAGGGGATTTTTATAAAGAAACGGTTGGATTGATAGAAAAAAGGTTGTTACTATTTTGTAAACTCTCAGACTCTATATATCTGGATGGAGGATTCTTGTGTAGTCAAAGATCATCTTGTGCTCATTTCTTTGTCCATTTTATTTGTCTTATTTCTCTAATGGAATAGTTATTGATAAAGGATTTATCAATAAATTTGTTAGCATAGTTATGCAATGAATGATTTACTATGTATTTTGTGAAGAATTTCTTCTTGGAGAAAATATTTATTTCTTGATTAGAAGGATCCTAATTAATGAAATTTAAACCATATGAATGTGTCAATCAAGATGGAAGTGAAATTGGCTATTCATGTGGATTTTTTTCTACATTTTCTTCTATTCATATTTCAAAATATGTGATGGTTGGAGATTATGATAGCCCTTTTTGCTGGAATATAGTCTTTGAGATTTTGTGCATTAGAATCAGGCTTTGAACCTTATCAAATTTGATCCATTTTTTAATGTATTCACTCATCCAACTCTAAAGATTCAAATGGGCACTAGGCTTGTCTTTCCAACAGTCTAATGAAAACTCTCAGTGCTAACATTTTTGGCGTCGTTGTTGGGGACGAATTTGAAGATCTTCCCTGGGTTGTACGCCACAGATTACTACCAGTTCTTGATGGAGAGAAAGGATTGGTGACAAATCAGACTACAATTTTTCATCATGGAAACTCCACACATTTGAAGAACTTGTTGATGATTCAAATCAAGTTACAAGACTCCACTGAGGAAGGAGCTCGAACAAAAAATGGAAGAAATACATAAGAAGTACAAGTATCAAGATATAAGTTTCCTTCAAGAGCTCATATTCTTTATTGTCAGTTCTTTCCTATCCTTTCCTTCATATATAAGGAGAATTATCCTTTTCTTTGTTTACTCTGATGACCATAGGCCTACTATTGTATATCCCTCTTTGAAATAAGAAGGTATGCATTCTTCTTACATATTTGATGATGACCCTAGTCCTTCATCTGAAACATATGAGAATTTTTTTTTTATTGAAATCCTTCCTGAACGTGATCATCCCTGTAACCATGTGAATGATACAACTGATTCACCACCTTCTCTGATCATAGTAGCATCTTCTACAACCACTAATGGAATTTTCAATCAATCCATTGAACCTCGCTTTCAGCCTACTGATGTTCAGTCCAGAAAAAGAGAAAAAATGTTTAAACCCTTAAAACTGCCATGTACTCTTCATCCTTACCCTCCCAAGTTTTTAGAGTATCTTCCTCTCTTTTTTGGAGAAGATCACATTATAGCTAAGAAGCATTTGGGATATTTTCAGAATGTCATTGACAATTTGGAAATCATGCATGAGGATGTTGTTATGAGGTTATTTTCCAAATTTTTGGTTGGAGATGTTGCTTTGTGGTTTAAAAATCTAGAGGTTGGTTCCATTGGTTCGTGGGATGAGTTATTTGGTGCATTTTCAAGGAATTGGGGAGAGACCAAATATATTGACCAATACTCTAATGAGTTTTATGATTTGAAAAGAGGGGAGCATGAAGCTCTTGCTATTTTCAACATGATATTTTATATTTTTTATTGCAGCATGCCTTCAGATATCTTCCCTTCTGAAGTTATTGCTAGACGGTGTTATGTAACAACTCTTCATCCAATTTTCTCTCTTCTTGTCTTATAAAGGAGGTTTGTCACCTTACAAAAAAATTTCATTGATGCTCAAGAGGTTGAGGACAATCTCAAAGCATGTGGAAAATTTTCAGATCAATTTAACGATAAGGAGTGGAATGCAAACACAATTGAAAGTGAACTTGAACAAGAAGGATGCCATGAGAAGGAGTTGTCAAAGAAGCTTGTTGAGGAGCAAGATGTTGTCTCTAATTTTTTTATTTATGATCTTCAATAATCCTTTTGTTTACTTGTATATGATGAGTACAATAACTAGGATGAGTTTGATTTCCATAAAACATCGGAAATATCCTTTCATCTAGAAAGTGATTCTTTTCAACAGTCTTATGAAAGAAATCATCCCATTTATGACAGTTATGACCTCTATCATAGGGAAAATTGTGACTTAGATGGAGGTAATTCATTTCCCTTATGATTTTCTTCATTTAATATTTTGAAAGAAAAAATTGAGGTTGCTTATAGAGCAAAAAGAGTTGAGCTGCAAAATCACGCAAGTTTTTTGGAACATAAGAATAGCATTATAAGTCAACAACAACATTTCCATGTTCTTACTGATCCTATGGTTCTGTTGGCAGCCAATACAATTTTTTCTATTGCCCTATAAGCTGCCTACACCTATGTCTTCTGAACTTCAAATTGTCATTGCATTTTGCAAATAGACGATATTTTCATTTCTTGCGACACTTGCAAATTCGTCTTCATTTAGTTTTCACGACTGTAAGCATGAAAACTCCTCCGTCGTTATTTGAACTGTCATGATCTTTTTATTGATATTTTGAATGGCACTTACCTTTGGATTATTATTATGTGGCTGAAGGGATTTTCGAATTATGCCTATTTGGACATTCTTACTTTGATTGCATAATTTGATTTTATTAAACTGGTAAAGCATTGAGCATGTAAATTTATAGTCTTGGGACTTGCCTAGTCATTGAATTGCATAGGGGTCATGGTTTATTTTGTTTTAATATATGATGTGATCCTTATTGTTATTCTTTTATAGCTCTTGGCTTGTCAATTTTATATTGTCACAATGTTTTAAAACTTTGATTACACACTTATACGATGGCGCATGTTTAACTTTTGGGGTTGGTTTCATGTTGAATGACGATGGTTTGAAAAATTAGGGTTAATGCCGCATTGGTATAACACCTACCGTTTGATTCTTTGGTTGGTCTAATGATATGGTTTTGAACTATGCTATGAATGATTGAACAGAGGATTAATTCACCGGTTGTACTTTGTCATAACTACTATGCATGGCGGTGAATAACTCCACCACCCTCTCATGCACACATTAATGCTCTCCCCTTTGATCGTTCATTGTGGTTAGACTGAATGACTCTGCTCCTGTGAATTGGTGTATTCAAATCAAACCCTTACCATGTGCTCACACCATGGCCCCTGTCGTCCGAGCTGAACCTAATGGCAGCCAGGCTCTGTTGATGTTCGACAGTGCCCGCAGTGACCTTGAAGACAATGGGTGGCTTCCATTTATACAGAAATTTGAGGGTTTTAACCTCTGTGTTGCTAGACAATTCGCCATGACCTTTGATGGTTGTCGAGCCAAGGTCGGTGACGTTCAATTGGAAATTGACGAGCAGTTTATCAGTCTTTCTACGGGTTTGACAACCACTCGACAACGATGGTCCAAGAACTGCAAAGTAGAGGAGGTCCCTTGGACATTGCTCTTCCAGTCGCGTAAAGTTACTTCCTGTGATAAAGGTCTTCCCGTGACCATGCTTAAACAGAGTTGGCATGATTTATTGATGATAATCAAACAGTTTATCACCTGCGAGGGTCGGTATGGGTTTGTTTTCTTACACCACCTTCGTTTGCTTATGGTTTTTATGGGTTATCATCTTAGTATGCCCTATTACTTGCATAGAAGCCTGTTTAAAATGTCAAAGAAATACAAGAGAAATCAGGCTGATAGTAGCCTTTTTCATTATGGGATGGTTAAGATTATTGTTGTCTGTCATTTGGGGTTACACGGAGACTGTTGGAATGATTTTCTTGCTCGGAATGATTTTGAGGATTCAAACCCACCGCAGGTTGGCAAACCTGTGGTGAGTGAGGACAAGTCTGTACCCCCGGTACCCTACAGCATTATGTTACCTAAACCCTTGCCCGACTCACCTATCGACCTATCCCATACTGTGACTAAGAACGCTGAGGCTATGAGAAAGAAGCCTAAAGCCAAAACTACTACAAACGCCAAAGGCAAAAAGAATGCCCGTCTAATTTCTCGGATGGCGAGGAACAAGCCAAAACCTCCTGTCAAACCTGACCCTATCGTGTTGAGTGAAGACTCTGACTCGGAAGTGGAGTGTTTCTTGGCTAGTGAATACCCCTATTCGGAAGGTTTGTGTTCTGAACCCTTGTATGACTTTGTGTCAAACCTACCCCCTTGCAGAACGACCCTAACTACCCAGGCATTAAGTTGCCCTGTGAAACCCCTGGTCATTCATCCAAACCCTCTCCTGCTCTATCTCAATCTACAGTGCCATCATGTGATCAATGTAGCTCGTGGTTAGAAAGGTATTATAATGATGTGTCGATTCTACAGTCAAGAATTCACTCTTTGGAGGACCAGGTTGCACGGCTTACCAGCCAAAAGGCTAAGTTGCAAGCCACTGATAAGAAACAAAGGACAACAGGTTCCATCTTGTTTAAAAATGTGGAATCAGCTACAGCGATCGTGAATTCTAAGTTGGCATAATTTGAGCAACCTCACAGGTATGTTTTGATATCGCTTGTTTATATAACGAATTCGAATTCTTTGAATAGCTATGATTATAGCGTGGATTTGCTCTGTCACATTGTATGCATTCTATACATAGCTTTGTTTTGACTAAATGGAATTTAGTTTTCCCGGTTTACTTCGATTGGATTTTCATCGATTTGATTGGATCTTGGTGTGGATTTGATTGGTTTAATTTAGCTAAAATGGATGCTCTGTAGCTAATTGAAGTCATTTGTATCTATTATAGACACAAGTTGTTTCTCATGTTTCAATTTTTAAACACAAACACATTTCGGTTCGATTTGGTTATAATGTATCCGATATGATTGGTAATAATGGTTAGTTGTTACGGTTTTATGTTCCATATGATTTTTGACCAACAGGAATACAATTCGGATTATTTTTGATGTGATTCTGTACACATTCACCCAAATCGTGAATAGATACGATTCATAACAGTTATACCCATCCGGTTAATTCGCATTGGTTTACTCGACTATGTTATCAGTTGGATTCATATTGCAATGATATGTTGTTTGAATTTGATTCAAAGAACGAAATTGACTGTATCCAGGTTCACGATTTGTTTCTATAATTAAACTCAATCGTGATTTGTTTTGATTATTTGCCCAGCTGATAATTTTAACCTCTGTTGATTCTATTAAAGATTGCGATCATGATTTATCGGTCATGTGTGTTCCCTGTGCAAGGATCAATCACAAAATAGGTTGGGTTGATGCTGTTACGTATGATTTCATTTACACATAATCAAAACAGGCTTTCTATCTTTACATTTGATTGAATGATATGAATCTATGGTTATATCATTATAGCTATGACAAGTGGGAAATGGTTATGTTGGATTAGATCGTATCACATACGATATGACTCATTATTGATTTTATTTATAAAATAGTCTTGTTACTGTTTGACCCGATTTTATAGTAAATGAAAAACAAAGTATTCTTACCCCTGTTTTCGTTTGAATCACTTTAGATTATGTTTAATATTGAATGATAAAACCATTTGAATCTTGAGTGATTCGTTTCAAATGATTATTGGAAGAAAATTGGTTTTAATTATTTTAAAGAGATTTGATTTGATTTCGATTATGGTCCTGTATATTATTTTAGACTAGCTACAGAATCAGATGATTCTGTAGCTAAGTCTGTAAGATTAGATTTTTATTGTTTTGTTAATAAAACATCTTTCTAACTTGTTATTTTTGGTCTATTGCAGATGAATTCGAAATTTCAGTGGATTTGATGAGCAGTTAGAAGATATTTGAAATATTCTGATGTCTTTTTAGTTTCCTAGTTTAGTTGATTTTGGGATATCTCCCAGATTATGTAAAACAATTTGATACTATCCACAAGGAGGTTTTACCTTGTGGAAAGAATTATATATACTTATTATTTTTGTATTAACCTCATCCTCATTCATGGGAGAACAAGGATATGGAATTTTAATACAGACTGAGGCAGAATTTGATGTTCTGTTACAGCTTTAGCTTCTCATGATATCAATATTTTGTTTCATGTTATGTGTATCAATTTGTATTTGGTTAAGGACTACTTTAGCTATCTTAATCATGTGCAAATGATATAATTCAATCACTATAATCCATATCTGATTTCTTCTAGTATTTGAAAGACATAGCAATTTCTTGATTCCATTTGTGAAGCATAGATTTCTCTTCTTCATTGATTGGATCATTAAGTATAAGTTTTTGCATAACAGGTTTCCCTTATTGCAGAGATTTATAAATCATATAATTGTTATGATCTTTTATGTCTTGTTTGTCCTGTAAACAACTCAAAGAGCAGCGCAGCCTATCGTTTACGAAAAGCCTCTAAATCAACCGATGCGAGTTTACTTCCTCCGACCAGCTTCGAAGTCATCACACACGGGACAAACTTGGAGCATTTCCAGGTTAGTTTTTCATTTATTTGTTTAGTATATTTGTTAGTATTTTTAGTTAGATATATATGTTTAGTATATTAGATTGTTTAATTTCAGTAAGTTTTATATCTTATTTTTAAAAAATTAACAAAAACATATTTCATTGTCTTAGGGCAGAATATAATGAGTTTTTCAGGTTTTAATTAAATCTGTAGGTTGTTTATAGTGTACATTTTGTGAATAAGTAATATTGCAGCTAGTAATTAGATAGTTGATTTGAGTTATTATAATATTAGTTAGTAGATTGTATATATAATAGTTAGTAGTTTAGTTTAGTTTTATTTTAATTTGTTTAGTTAGTTTAGTTTGTTTTATTTATTGTTAGTTAGTTTAGATTAGTTTTCTCTTTGGTTCTCTTAAAGACCTTAGAGCGGCCAATGGAGCCGCTAAACCCGTCAGGGTAGTTCATTCCAAACGTCTTGGGTTATTAGACAACCCCGGACTGGCTCCACTCTCTTAGTTGACGGACGGTCAGTTTCGCCCATCAACAAATGGCGCTAGAAGGAGGGCCTGAACTTAATTAATGGCACGAGGCGATCGCAAGACTCCTCCCCCCCCCCTAATCGCTCACCTATAGTGACTAGAAGTCGTTCACTTGATAATATTCCCCTTCAAATAGAAACTACTTCAACCGAATATCCTCAAATCACAGTTGAGCCAGCAACCCCTAATCCTACATGTGTTGACCTACAAGAGATTGTACACCAATCTCTTATCAAAACACACAGTGCCTTAGCTCGTCTTAGGCAACCAAACCGTCTGTGGGGTCAACCTTTGAACTTCTCTGATATCAGAGAACAATTAGGTGACACTAACCTCACTATGAATCCTTCAGATCCAATCATAAATCCTGCTGCAGGAGGATCTGGGATACCTCCTTCACCACCTCCCTCGTCTCCTTCCTCTTCTAGAATAGATTCTTCTTACGAAGGCAATTCCCCTTCTGAGCCTTCCACACCCGCTAGCCCTATGGAAAATCAGAACAACCCTGCTAGACCCTGGCTTGATCAGGATGTTGTAGCTGTACCTGGAGCCCAGCACCCTTTACCTAAGCACCCGGAGAAATGGCTTCCCAAGTTTGATCCTGATTCAAAACAAATAGTTGAAGATCATATCAAAAAATTTATGTTAGCCATTAGACTCCGCAATGTTGAACATGAAGACGTTGTATGTAGGTTGTTCCCTTACACTTTCGAGGGTAATGAATCCACATGGTACTTTACCCAACAACCACACACCATCGTGTCTTGGGAAAAGTTTGAGTCATGCTTTTTGGAAAAATTCGGAGACGGTAAACCTCCTGAAGTCCTGGTCATGGATCTTACGAGCTTAAGAATGAACCCAAAAGAAAAATTTAAATACTTTAATCAAATATTCTTAACACTTAAAAACAAAATCCCTGCAGATTCTATGCCTGCTGAAAGTCTTATAATAGCTTATTACACTAAAGCTCTACATCAAAGTATAGCTATATGGGTTAAACGATCAAAGAAAGCTACGTTGTTAGAAGCCTTCGAGGAGGCCACCCAGATTGAAAAAGACATACTTAGCCTTAAGGACTCTTCCAGCAACAAAACAGAGGCTAGTTCTGCTCCCAAAAAGAAGATTGAAATTCTCTCCAGACCCACCCAAAGTAAAACACAACCTGAAAACTCTGATTTGGAAAATTTAACTAAAGTTGTTCAAAAACTATCAAATCAAGTTACAAACTTAAAAAGGTCAACTGAAGAGGCTTCCTCAAGTAAAGGGCCCTACAAACCTCCTTTCCAGAAACCTTTTCCTACCAACCGACCTAATCCAACCACGGAGGGCCTTAATCTAGAAAGTCTGCAATGTTCTCTTCAAACAATTCTAGAAGCCCAAGATAACTTGATACCCCCTGATATTCCTCGGGAAGTAGTTGAACAAGAAACGGTTCAAGAAGAAGAGTCTTCTCCAAACATCTTTGGACGCTTCTCGGATAGCCTCTTTCAAGCTAACTTCGAGACTGTTCACCCTTATAACACTAGGAGTAAGACAAAAAACAATCCTTCTACCGAGAACCCTACAACTCCACCTCCAAAGCCTACTAAATCAGCTAATACTAAACAGAGTAATGTGAACCCCAACTTAGATTATGATGTTGTTGAAGATCTTAAAAAGTTAAGGGCTAACATTTCTATTTATGAGTTGTTGAAGTTTCCATTTTTGTTACAAAAGATGTTGCAAAATATTTCAGAGAATGGAAAGAATGGTAATTCAAATGGTAACAAGGTTGTGCAAAGCAAAGTTCCTCAGAAGACTTCCACTAAAAATAATCCTGATCCTCAAGAGAAAGGAAGCCTTCCTGTAGCCCCTGTAAATAATGTAAATAATAATGTAAATAATGTAAATAATGTGGATAAAGTAGCATTAGAGAATGCGAGTAAGAAGCCACAAGTTATTTCTCCTAGCACTCGCAAGAATGTACCTCCTTTTCTTTTAACTTTTGAAATTTTCAACAGAAATGTGCATAATTGTATGGTGGATTCAGGGGCGTCATCCAATGTGATGCCTTGGTCCGTCTGCCAAAAGATTAACGCTGAAGTAGAACCATCTACTTTAAAAATCATACAACTTGATCAGACAAATGTTAAAGTAATAGGCGAACTAAAAAATGTATTGATTAGATTGTTGTCTAACCCAAAGGTTCATCAGGTTATTGATATAATTGTGGTGGATATTCCAGAAGTGTATGGTCTGTTTTTTAGCAGGGACTGATTGGAGTAGCTACATGGTTACTTTGCAACGGATTGGTCTCACTTATGGCTCCCAGAGAATGGTAAGCCCAACAAGATTAAAGTGAATCGTGAGTGTTACCTTAAGTTCACGGTCACAGATTTAAATGATCCAAATGAACCATATACACCTCCTGCCGATTCACCCGAAGTCCAAGGGATGGACACCTTCTTCGAAAATTTCATGGTCGAGGCTTCACCTATCATCAATCCAGAACAACAGTCCAAGATCATAGCATATGCGCAACCAACAACTTCTATGCAACAGTCCCATGAGCCCGATGGAAATCAAATTTGGTCTCTATATTTCGACGGTTCTAAGTCTAAAGAAGGAGCTGGTGCAGGCTGCATCATTATCGATCCGACATGTAACAAGACATTAATGGCTTGTAGACTAGAATTTGAATGTACTAACAATACCGCAGAATATGAGGCTTTGCTGCAAGGTCTCAGAAAATCTTTGGACATGAACATTCAAAATCTGGTTGTATTTGGTGACTCTGAAATAGTGGTTAGACAGGCAAGAGATTCTATACACTGTCTTTCCCCGCATCTCAAAAGTTACCAGTCTGAGGTATGGAGTTTAATAAATAAATTTTCTGCTTTCAATATACATTCCATTAATAGATTAAATAATGTTGAAGCAGATCTACTAGCTAATGTAGCCTCTAAACTTCTTCCTGCAGAAGGCTTATCCCCAAACACATTCTCCGTGGAGCTATTGTTTCGACCATCTGTTCCTGACAATATCACCAACTAGAGAGTATTTGACGATGATCAGCAAATCATTGACTTTCTGCATATGGAAGAAACCTTTCAAGGCGTGGTGATAGATGAACGCACGCACGACGACAATTTTCACAACTTTACGGTAATACTTTATCCGAAATCTCCTGAGGTACTATCGGATATGGTAAAATCGATACCCAAATCCATAGTTAGATTAGAAAAGTTTTATGATTTTGAAGATAAATTTAAAAAGACGGTCAATTGTAAAACCAATAGTTCCTCGTTGTCTTATGAAAAAGTCAATTTAGGAACTAGTGAAAAACCTCAATGCGTTAATTTAGGCTTGGGATGTTATAGACAAGAAAAGGTTGCATTCATAAAATTATTCAAAGAATTTAAAGATGTCTTTGCATGGACATACGATGATCTTAAAACGTTCGATCCTAATATTATACAGCATGTCATCCCGATGAAGCCCCAAACCTTACCCTTCCAACAGAAATTGAGGAAAATGCATCCTAAACTTGAACCGACCGTTCAAAAATAATTGAATAAACTCCTAAGTGCTAAAATAATTTTTCCTGTTAGGCACACTGAATGGGTGTCCAACCTTGTCCCAGTACGGAAGAAAAATGGGGAAATCCAACTCTGTGTCGATTTCCGAAACCTCAATAGAGCGTCTGACAAAGATAATTATCCTATCCCACCCATGGAACAGATCCTTCAACAGGTATCTGGTTCCGAGAGGCTATCTTTATTGGATGGTTTCTCTAGATACAACCAAGTCCTGATGTCTCCACCAGACCAACTGAAAACTACCTTCCGTACCCCGTGGGGCACTTATGCTTATCGCAAAATGCCCTTTGGATTGATTAACGCCGGTGCTACCTTTCAGAGAGCAATGGACATTGCTTTTCGAGGCTTAATCAATCAGTCCGTCGTAGTTTACTTAGATGATGTGACTGTATTTTCAAAAAACAAAGACGATCATCTAACTCACTTACCGATGTCGTAAATACGGCATCTCCTTAAACCCCAAGAAGTCCATCTTCGTAGTAGAACAGGGTAAACTTCTAGGATTCATTATGTCTAGTGATGGGATGATTATTGATCCCGAAAGGACTCAAGCCATCGCCAAAATTCCCCCACCTACATCCAACAAATCCATGCAGTCTTTCTTAGGCCAAATTAACTCCGTGAGAAGATTTGTCCCCAGCTTCTCTGAAATGGTCAGACCCTTGCAGAACCTAATTAAGAAAGACACCCAATATCACTGGGGATTCCTAGAAAACCAAGCTTTTAATGCCATAAATAAGGCCATAATAGATGCTCCATCTCTCATGAGCCCTGACTTCTCTCAATATTTTACACTCTATACTTTTACCTTTGATCGTTCCTATGCCACCATCCTAATTCAAAAGAATACTGAGAACAACGAAGTACACATCGCCTTTATGAGCTCTGCTTTCAAAGGTGTTGAAATTAACTACCCAGTGGTCGATCGACAAGCCTACGCTGTTTTCAAAGCAGTAAAGCATTTCCGGTCCTATCTTTTGAAGTCAAGGACGAAAATCATTGTTCCCTACCCTGTCGTAAGGAACTTGTTAGTGCAAAAGGAGTTAGGAGAGAAGAGAACCAACTGGGTCACCTCCTTGCAGGAGTATGACTTAGAGATCACCCCAACTCAGATCGTGAGAGGCCAAGGGTTGTGTAATTTGGTTTTTTATTCAGAAATAGGACAGCAAGAAGATAGTGATACGTCAAACCTAGAACAACACGATCAAAGTTTGATTTGTTGCGCTCAAAACCTTGTTAGTCCTTGGTACGACGATATAAGATTTTCTCTTGAACATGGATCAACTCCCCGTCACCTTTTCCCCGCTAAAAGAAGAGCGTTGAGACTGAAGTCTGCCTCCTTTCATCTAGTTAATGGTATACTGTTTTGTCAGAATTTTGACGGCGTACTGATGCGCTACCTCGAAAAAGATGAAGCAGAAAAAGTATTGCTTGAATTGCATGCAGGAGAAGCTGGTGGTCACTTCGGTGGTGACACTACTGCTCATAAGGTTTTAAGAGCCAGTTACTACTGGCCCACGCTTTTTAGGGACGCACATGCCTTGTGTCGTAAATGTATCATCTGTCAGAAAGCATCAGGGCGGTTGCAAAAACCAGCCTTCCCCTTGCAACCCGTTTCAGTCGATTCTCCTTTCCAGCAATGGGGCCTTGATATCATAGGTCCTATTAACCCTCTATCCTCGCAACAACACAAGTATATTTTGATAGCCACAGACTACTTTACTCAATGGTCTGAAGCCGCCGCGCTAAGAACTGTTAACACCAGTCAGGTTATCGCCTTCCTAAATTTGAATTTCATCACTCGTTTCGGTATCCCTGATTGTCTGGTATTTGATAACACTTCATACTTTTCTTCTCTTGAGATGACCGAGTTCGCTTTGGAAAAAGGAATTAAGTTGAAGTATTCTGCTAGTTACTACCCCCAGGGCAACGACTTAGCAGAATCAACCAACAAGAACTTGATCAAAATTATCAAGAGAACCGTGGCTGAAAATCACAAGAACTGGCACAATGCACTACTGAACGCACTGTGGGCTAACAGGGTAACACCCAAAGATGCTATAGGTAACTCCCTCTTTTTTCTCGTTTATGGCAGAGAATCCATTCTGCCACCTCACATTCTTCTTCCTTCGCTTCAATTGTCACAAAAGGTCCAAGAAGAAGATTGTCCCCCTTTAGAAAGACGCATTAACGCTTTGATGAAGCTAGAAGAGGTAAGAGCCCAAGCTAAGCGTAAGTTAGACCAACATCAACAATTGATTAAAAGCTGGTTCGATTCTAATTCTGCTTCTGATAGGAATCTTGAAGTAGGCGATCTCATCTTGAAGTGGGACAAACCACATGAAGGCAAGGGTGAGCACACCAAGTTTCAAAACTTATGTCTTGGGCCATTTTTAATTGCTGAAAAGTTGGGTCCTAGTTCCTTTCGATTACAGAATCTTGAAGGGCAGCTTGACACCTATCCGATGAATGGCCAAGCCCTGAAAAGATACTTTGCATGATAACTACCCTTGTGTATTATGTATATATTTTTACTTTTATTTTGCTCTTTCGTTTGCTTTATGTTTGATTTTGATTTGGATTTATCATTTTTCGTGTTTTTTTTGAACAATTCACATACCTGTGCACTGAGCCATTCAGACAAAGACGATAAGAGATTTTCTTCGCTTAAATAACTTTTGAAAAATTTGTGCAAACATCAGTGATAGATTGCTGAAATTGATAATCTGTGTTGGAAAATTCTGTTGTTTGAAAGAAGTTTACTGATTTCAATCTCTGAGCAAAGTTTGTCATGATCATCTATTATCTTTTTACGCTGTCCCTTTTCCGTAAAGGAATGACTCAAAAGATGTCTCCCTGTCATAGGAAGTTGTTTTAGGAATAAAACATCTCTGGAGCTGAATAAAGGACAGTGATAAAAATTCTGATGAGGTCTAAAAAATATGTTAAAATATTAAAATTTTCAGCGTTACCCCGCTCAGCTATATATCTACAAAAGAAAAACAAAATAAAATATGAATAAGAGCTGTGGGAAGTGCTTGTAAACCCACCGGGATGCTGAACAGGTCTGCTGGCAGCGGGTAAATGCAAAGCATGACACCAAGACAACTTCGTCGGGGTACTGAACAGGCCCGCTGGCAGCGAAGCAATGTCGGGTATATGAAAATTTGTAAAAAAGAAAAGAAACCTCTTTAATGTCCTTTATTCTGATACAGAACTTCTTAACAGGATACAAATGTCAGAGTGGGTTAAATGGCAACCCTGTCGAGGCTATGGATGCCTACTGGCAGCAGTGGCCATGCCAACAGTATTGAATATTTTATCATTAATATCGTGACTTGCTGATCTTAAGACTGTTATTGGTTTTCATCTTTTAAAACAATGCTTGAAAAGATGATAAATGATGATGTTTGTACGATTTTCTGGTTGTTGTTTTTGAGTTGAAATTTTCTTTGTTGTCCTAATCTGAATTTATTTCTTTTGACAGAGATAACTACTTCTACCAGTGTGTCGCCATTGTTGGCAGCCAATACAATTTTTTCTATTTCCCTATAAGCTGCCTACACCTATGTCTTCTGAACTTCAAATTGTCATTGCATTTTGCAAATAGACGATATTTTCATTTCTTGCGACACTTGCAAATTCGTCTTCATTTAGTTTTCACAACTGTAAGCGTGAAAACTCCTCCGTCGTTATTTGAACTGTCATGATCTTTTTATTGATATTTTGAATGGCACTTACCTTTGGATTATTATTATGTGGCTGAAGGGATTTTCGAATTATGCCTATTTGGACATTCTTACTTTGATTGCATAATT
>ML788269.1:361709-399023 GCA_009831015.1 Picea engelmannii | reverse complement strand
TTCCACTAAGTGGGTATATGAAAGGTCATCATCCATTCCTTCCATACTTACCATTTTTCATCATTATCCCTCTCATCTTCCCCTACCCTGGTTCGAGCATTGAATGGGCTAGGAAAAAATGGAATCCATGACAAGGTGCAGGCACCCACAGGAAAGCCCTACATTTCCCTGTTATCATTGAGCCCTTTTCCCAAACATTCCTCTTGAACCATTTCACACACTTTCATGACCTAGATTGGTCTTCACCTGGGAAACACCCCAAACTTGAGGAGGATTAGTGCAATAGGACATCCTGAGATCCTCTCCAAACCTGAATTGTTAAATTGCATAATGTCTTTGAGTATTTATCTGGGTGAAGGGGGGTTTCATGCACATGGTTAGATAATTTCATTATTGGATGTGATTGACATTGCTATGATCCCTGTGACTTATGAGCCCATGGAGGGTGTATTTTTTGTTGTTGCAGTACTTTTCCTGGTGGACAGGTGCATGTGGGGGAATTATTAGCTCATACCTCCATAGGGATGAAATCCCAGCAGATGGATGTTGTGACCCCAACCAGGGGAAGAGAGACACTAGAGGATGGCACCAATAAGAAATAAGGATGTTTCCCCCAATACACTATGGCAAGCCTAGACCTAGGGGGATCTTTCCCTTCCACCATGACGTTGACCCTTGACGTCATCTAGTTAGGGTTTGGAATTTATGAGGACGGTTTGGTGCTAGTTGGCACATGTGGAAGCATTTTGGGCCTCTCAAGGCCAAGTTTTTTGCATTTTAGGCCTATATTTCCATCCTAGGGGTCTAACGTCACCCTAGAAGGGCATGAAATCATCTCTGAAAGTGAAATTAGCAAGTAATTATTGAATTTATGTACAAGTTGGATTTTTTATGTAATTTGTCCATGTCGGCCTTTTATGACCTAAAAATAATTAAAGGTATTTGATATTGTATAAATAAGAGACAAAAATCTCATATTTTTTCATCATTCACTCATCACACAAGTGGTGGTTTGAAATTCAACCCTCTTTAAGGGTTATTGGTTGAAATCTAGTGGTGTGCACTTCTTGAAGTATGTAATTCTTGCTTTATTTTGGAAAATTTTCATGTGGAGGATCTTCAACTAGGGTTTATGCTTGATTATTCTTGGTGAAGTAAGTGGAAAATACACATTTATTTATTATGAAGGAATGATTATGGTTAATTTACTTGTTTCATGTCTAAGATTATGAAATTGGTTGCTTGAAACCCTAGGAGAAAGACATATGTTACTATCTTTTTGCTCTATAGTCTTCCACTTGCTAAAATTTCTTGAAAGGCACCTATATAGAAGTAGATACTAGAGCCCTACCATTGTAGAGATCTATTAACACTACTTCCTTTCCCATTGCATATTTTATTACAATGTGTCTAAGGAAAAGAGAAATCTCTAAGGCCTAACTATTGTTACATTCTAGCAATTGTCTCTAGCAGTTGGATTTTTAGGCCTTGGGATACCAACACCTCTCTCATCCTCTCCATCCCCTTTGAATACACATTATCATTTTTATTTTCCTCTAAGACTTGTTGCTTCCGTCATTGACTCCATTACCCTAGAATTGCACTAGTCTACCATTTACAAGTGTTGATTGATTAAACAATTTTCAGAACTTCTTCTCTTGAACACCTAATAACTTCTACTAACCTTAGACTAGCATAAATAATTAACCTACTTTTTGTTGTTGCAAAATATTTCTACAACCATATAACAATAGAAAATTAACCCTAAAAGTGACATATTATGATAACTAGATGTTGGTAAAATTGCTTGTGACTATTTATTATCAAATTGCCTAGTTAAAGCTATCATTACAAGTCTTTATTCAAGCATTTTAGAGCATAATCCTGTGGTTGTTACAAATTTCTTATTGTTGTTATAAATTGTTACACTGCTACAAATTTTATATTAGCTAGCACATTTCTTGAAAGTTCATCCCAACTCTACCGACTAGCTGATGTGACCGAATCTCGCCTTCGTCACGCACAGGAAGAAACAGAACAAGCCACCCAGGCCTTGAAGCAAGTGCAAGAAGTAATCATAGAACAATGCTGAGTTGCGGAGAAGGAGAAGGTTGTTCTCTAGACAAAGTTTTAAGAGGAGAAAGCACAAATTCAGCAAGAAAAAGAACAGTTTCTCGCAGAGCAACTCGAAGTGAAAGAAGCAGTCAACAAAGCACTCCTCTCTATGATAGGATTAGAGACAAATGAAAAATATTGCGTCAAGCATCAAGTAGAGAATCTCTTGGAAGCTATCTAGCAGCTAAAACAAAGAATAACAGACTTAGAGCTCTGCGTAGTGCTCGACACCCCGCAGGATGTGAGAGATCAAAGAGATGTGACTGGTTGAAGCAAAGTTGAGAGAATAAAGGACCTTGCCATGGAATGTAAGAAACTAAGTGATCATAGTGCCCAAACATATGAGAAACTCACTGAGAATCCAGAATTGAAGGCACTAGAGTCAGAATTCTAGGAGGAAAAGCAGCAAGAAGAAACACTACAAGCACAGTTGAAGCCCTTGTCAGTTGTTGAAAGGATGAAACAATCCCAAGAGGAGTGCACTACTCAACAATGGGTCCACACCAATTAGAGTAGAGTCATGTAAGTGACTCAGAGACTCTAACCTATATAGGATGAGGCTTGCCAACTATTTGAAGAGATCGAAGGCCGAGTAGAAGAGCTAGAGAAAGTCGTCACTGCAGTTGAACAACATCTAGAGGGACCTGTCAACGAAGTAGTCATCCAAGAGTTCACTGAGTAGGAGGCCATGGAACAACAACAAGTCAAAGTAGCTCGAGCCAAGATAGAGTATTTTGAGACAGAATTACCCAGATCAGAGTGACACGGGATGAGTCACAGGTGAGTGTTGAGGGCCTATTGGCCCTTGACAAATTTTTGAGGATTCTTGGTCATGTTTCACCTAGTTTGGGACTTCGATAGGCTATCAAAGGCGGAGTGCAAGATGAAGTGGAGATCGAGGGTCCTCGGCCTCTCTTTAAGGTTTTTTGGGTTTTTGGGCTATGTAACGGGTATGGGAATGTCGGGCCATGGTTTTACCCATGTTTAGGCCCCCTTTTTTAATGTATAAATAACTAGCTAGGTGATGTAAGAAGAGACCTAGAAGATCAATGGCTGAGTGCTAATACTGGATATGTGTAAGAAGATGTGATTAAGACTTGCAAAGCTAAGTGCAAGTCATCTGTAGTGCTTTGTCTACAGAATGTGTGAGGCTCTGTGCCTAGATCTACTTGGGGAAGGAGGATCTGGCGAAGTGCGCACAGATCTCATGTCCTATGTGGAGTAAGTGTTATGATGATGTGTGCTTGTAAGATTATCGACAGGGATAATAAAGAAAAGAAGGGTTGGTGGATGTAGCCCCAGGGTGGGGATGAACCACGTATATCCTATGTTGTGAATGCTTTGTGCTTTATGGTTTCTCTCTTGTTTATATGATTGAATGCTTAGTGTGATGTTAGATGATAGATGAATATAATATGATATTTTAGTGTTGAATAATGTGAATGAATGTTAGATCCAATCTCTATGTGTGTGATTTGTGCTTAAATCTATTGGATCTGTGTGAATTTTCCATTGATCTATTGTTAGGGTTTAGCTGCGTTGTGAGCTAAATCTTAATAATAATGGACTGTAATAACTAAGTGCTATGTTAAGGTGTTACAATCATGGATCTATGTCCCAGTTAAGGTTGCAAACGTATGATTCTTGCAACCACCCCTGCCTCTACCTCGGGTGAGACTTCACCTACTTCACAGGTGTTGCCAAAAGGGTTGATAGTTAGGGTTTTTGTTGTAAGTGAATGGATGGAGCCTCTGAGTCACTTCAATGAATTTGATCTATATGGTATGGACCTATTGTTGAGAAGTGTGTTGTTCCTGGGATATTTTCATTCTTTCAATTGCTGACAGGAGCTTCAGCTAGGCCTCTACTGTCATTGTTTGCTGCTTTTCTTCCTGGAGCTATGGCTCTAGTGTTGTCAATTCAGGGTCTTCAGTAAGTCACTCATAAGTCTGGGCACTTCTACTGCTAAGTTGTTGACATTCCAAAGATAATTAATTGATCCTCTCAACTGCACTCCAAGCAGTGACTTCGCTTTGATCTCACACGTCCTGCAGAGTACTTGGTACTGTTTGTAGCTCTAGATCTATTATTCTCTGTTGAAGTTGTTGGATGGCTTCAGCAAGATGTGCTACTTGATGCTCTACTAGGTCTTCCTCCTTTTTCTCTAATCCTGTCACAGAGAGAAATGATCTGTTGACTGCTTCTTTTACTCCAACCTACTCCACGAGAAACTATTCTTTCTTATGCTAGATCTGTGCCTTTTCCTCTTCAAATGTTTCTTGGAGGGCAACCTTCTCCTGCTGCACAACCCTGTGTTTCTCTATTTCTTCCTCTTGTGCTTACTCCAGGGCCACTCTAGCATGTTCTATTTCTTCATGTGCACAACAAAGGCAGACTTCAGTTGGATCGAATAGTTTGCAAAGTTGGGTAGGCTCATCTCCCAACTCTATTTCTTCTAATGGAGGGGGCGCAATGGAAACTGCGCGACTAGAGTGTAGGGCCTGCTGTACCCCTCGCATTTATGTTTCAATTTTCTCATAAACGGTCTCTTGTTTAGCTTCATTTCTTTTCAAAATATCTTTTGAGGCATCTGATACAGCTACGATGATGGAGTCAAAGTCATCGAGCATGAGAACAGTCTGCAGCTTGGTCTTACTAGATTTTGACTTCTTTTGCAATGTGGGTTTTGTGGGAGAAACCTTTCTTTTTTGAGATCGCTCTTTGTATTTAGGGGGATTCTATGGTGGTATTACTTCACCTTGCTACTGCTGATCTTATTTTCCATTATTCTCTTCTTTATCTACTTCTTCATCACCTCCTCCTCTAGGTGATTCTGAAGAAGTTTCTTCTGATGTACTGTTCAGCTACTGGACTTCTTTTGTCTTCTTCCTTCTGCTAGTTCTAGGTGTATCATGCCCTTCACGAGTGATCACCGAGATTCTGATTAGTTTAATATCGGACAGTTCTGGGGGGTCAACAGGGATAAGGAGTTTTGCAGTCCACTCCTTAGTTATTTATTCTAAGTCCTATTCTGTGAGTTTGTAATAAATCTATAGTACTTCTTTATGTTCATCTTCACATGAAGTGATGTAGATAAAATGTATGTCTGCGTGGAAATTCACAAATGGCCTGAACCTGTGTAGGGTGTTTGATGTTATACGAGGGACAGCCTCAATAGCCCTCTTTAACTGCAGGTAGTAGGTGTGGAACACTGTGTTTTATTTCCATTGTTTTCCCATATCGCTTGAATACCATAGTGAAGTGAACTTCATGGCTAAGGGTTCAGATGGTTCTATCTCAGGGAAGGTTGCACCTTTTGGTAACTCCCAAGCTATTAATGCGATGAGGATCAACAACCAACTAAAATGGAGCTCATAGCCCTGATCTTGGGCTTCGCAATAGTCTTGGTTTAACTGGTTCACTAAGTACTTTGCCAGTTCATCTATATCCCCTCCACGCATTTCCCTGCGAGGTCAACAAAAAACCCTGTGACCTGCACGGGTCTGTTCTTTCAGACTAGCTTACCAGCAATCAACTGGAAAGAAAGGCACACTGCGCCATTTTGGATGGAAGCTACCTTGTATCCTCACTTCCCCTTCTCTACATCATTGTATGTATCTTTAATCATCTATGCTAGGGCATGGTCTGCAGCCTTCCCTGGGTAGAATTCTTGTGGGTTTGGTCCCTAGATGCTCATTCCGGTAATTCTATGGATCAGCACTGGATCGATGGTGATGCGTCTGTCTAGCCATAAATAACTGCCATGGAATATCGACAGCAAGAGCTTAACGCACGTGTTAACCTCCTGGTGCCTTCCAAACTGGGGTATTTTCATTACGTTCAAGATGGTGGACTGCGCGAGGTCCATATTTCATGGTTGGGGGATTATCCTCAAATTCTTCCCCTTCATCCTAGTCAAATACCTGTGAGGAGCGAGCATATTGAAGTTCTTGCAATCACCTAGGTTAAAGTTGTTGATATTTAGTGTCATGATCTTATTCGGCTGAGGCTTGCCTGTGCGTATCCCTTTCGGGAGGTACGCAGTAACCAAGGTGTAGTTGGAGTCCCTGGGGACACTTTCACAAGTCACCGCGCTGGCCAGAGGTGGGATGTAGTTGAGCAGGATGGAAGGGATTAACTTCACATTTTCCAAGTCATCTCAATGCTTGGTTATTTTCTCATTTGAAACTTGGGATGGTACGGATCCGCGAGAAGTCGACGGGGAGGCTTCCACTCCTCGCGTCGATGCATCTTGAACTCCTATGGACATCACTCTCTTTTCCATTAGATTGATTAAAATTTCCTCTACTGACTTTTCCACTGCATTGAGCTCATCCAACATGCACGCTCGAGATCAGATATCTCAGGTTGATGAACAATTTCTCAATGCAATAGAATGGATGGCAAGGTTTCTATAAGCACATCATAGTAACAATGAGTTCTCTTGTTGGCTCGGATACAATTCATGAAAGTGTGCTCGGCAAAACATTCGAT
This sequence comes from Picea engelmannii, assembly GCA_009831015.1. Classification (NCBI taxonomy): domain Eukaryota; kingdom Viridiplantae; phylum Streptophyta; class Pinopsida; order Pinales; family Pinaceae; genus Picea; species Picea engelmannii. The sequence continues at coordinate 392,414 of ML788269.1, read as the reverse complement.
AGGATAATTAGATAGTGATGTAACAGATCCTTCCAACGTACAAGAAGCCTTCATCAATGCAGCTCTGTCCATTACGGCGCGGTCCAAATGGTCTGATGGTGATCTTTCTTATCATAATTGTTGTTCTAACAGTTCGGGAATGTCAATATAATGGTTATAATGCCTCCAACGGTCATATCTCTCTGTCATGGAAAAGTGACAATCTGAGTTGCTTTGATACTCTGGCAAAGTTCGAATTCTGGATACCTTCCTTCTGTGAAGTCTTCTCTGGAACTTCCTATAATTTCTCCAACTTTGTTTTCTTCTTGCTGAGATTTCTAGCCTTCTTCCCTATGATCTATGTTACTGGGTTCCTCTTCCCATTCTGATTCTTATCTCCTCTTAGAATAGTAACTTCACACTATTGATGGTCTTTCATAGGGTTCAAGGCCAACACTTCTTCTTTGTCTATGGTAGGTGCTCTACTCTCTTATACATACAGGTGTTTCAGGTCTTCTTGTGTTCTTTCAACTTCGACATCCCAATTTATAGTCCTCAGTAGCTTCGACTGGTTCTCTTGTTCTTCTATTAAGTGTGATATTATCTTAGCCATGAAGTCTCTTAGTTCTTTCATTTTCTGTTCTATAGCTTCCTCTTCTTGTTTTCTTTAGATCTGATCTTTCTCAATCTAGGTTTTTCCTAGTAACATAGAAAATGGTGCATTTTTCTCAATAAATTTAACCTCAAATTCTTCTTTTTTCGAAGTTTCATGAGCACTCATAGATGTTTGGGTAAGTCTTCCACATAGGGTTATCATCTTTCCTCTAAATAATCCTATTCCTCCCAATGAAGGAATCATAGCAGGATTTCCTAAAATTTCCCAAGTTCTTTCTGTCATAATATTCACATGTGTTTCCTCATTCAGAACACAGTCTATGTTGAAGTCTCCTATTCTTTTTTTCATGCACTCTTTCTCTTTGAAGATCTCTGATAAGTTGATATCGTTGTGGTCATTCAGGGTTTCTTTCATTTGTAGTAATACAGTCTCTGATTCTTTCTGGGGTTCTGTTTCTTGGGATTTCTCAGGGTTTTCTTGTCTCATATTNATGCACTCTTTCTCTTTGAAGATCTCTGATAAGTTGATATCGTTGTGGTCATTCAGGGTTTCTTTCATTTGTAGTAATACAGTCTCTGATTCTTTCTGGGGTTCTGTTTCTTGGGATTTCTCAGGGTTTTCTTGTCTCATATTCATTCTTTCAACCTTAGCAATCATTCTAGGGAAATCCAGAATGTCATGGTCCATAACTTTACAACAAATACAACTAGGTCATCTATCAGGGAAATCCTTAGCAAGATGGTCTGGTCTTATACAACTGTAACAAAGGGTTAATTTGCTCTTTCTCTTAAATGATCCCCAACCTTTATTGTACTATGCACCAGGATCATGGTAGCTAACCTGCAGAAAATTCTTCCTAGGATCCTACATCCATTTGTTAGTACAAACATTCTTTCTATGCATAGGAATAACATATCTTTCATTATTTCTATTAGATCTACTCATATCAAATATTCTTTCTTCTAATTGTGCCCTAGTTTTCAGACTAGGAATTTTTTTATCAAACATACCTAGATCCATACTTTCGAAAGAAAAATTTCCACTTACCTTACCTTTATCAAAGCACAAAGCTTTCAGATCTTACCTCTTTAATAAAAAAAATCCATTGATCTTACCTCTTTTCTTCAGATATGCCTCCTTTCTTAGCACAGAGCTTCGCAGTCAAGTAGAATACTACGCACTAAAGCAACAGATCTACGTACAGAGATTTCTTTATTTTTCTCAGTTTCCAGCAATCACAGTTTCATGTCCCAACAATGGAACCATTTCTTGACACAGGGGCAGAACCAGGGTTCAACGCTTCAACAATGCACCAACAAAACCCTAAATATCGACCCTTTCAGTAACACCTACGAAGCAGATGAAGTCTCACCCGAGGTAGAGGCAAGGGTGGTTGTAGGACTCCAATGTCTGCAACCTTAGCTGGGACACAGATATGTGATTACAATACTCTAACAAAGCACATAGCATATGTCATTCACTAGTACTTAAACTTTGTATACAGCGCAGATAAACCCTTATTACAGCACAATGTAGTATTCAACAAGATTCAACACATTTAAGCACTTAGATTAAAGAAACAAATCCAAACTAGCATTCATTCACACTACTGAGCACTAAGCTATTATATCAGATGCTTCTAACATTCACAAAGATAACAACACTAAGAATAAATCACATCAAAGGCACCAAGCAATAATCAAAATGCACAAAGTAGCCATAACACATGATATATGTGGTTCACCCCCAACATGGGGCTACGTCCACCAACTCTTTGTCTTCTTTATTATCTTTTGTCAATCATCTACATGCACAGAACCATAAGGTCTTACTCCGCATAGGACATGATATCTATGAACACCTTGCAAGATTCTCCTTCCCCGATCTAGGTTACATCACAAAACCTTTACACAATCTCTTACAGTCACTTGCACTTAACCTTTCAAGTTTCACATAGTATGAACAAAGTATGTGCAACTATCACTTGCACTTAGCACATCATCACACAGATACCTATATTGTCTCCTCTTACATCGCCTAGAAATCTATTTATACACTACAAGAGGGCCTAAACATGGGTAAACCCATGGGCCGACATCTCCATACCCATTACATAAGCCCAAAACCCAAAAATTCCCTAAAAAGGGGCCAAGATCCTGTGATATCTTCTTCAACTTATGCTTCACCTTCGATAGCCTATCGAAGTCCCAAAATAGGTCAAACCTGACCAAGGATCTCCAGTACTTGGTCAAGGGCCAACAATAGAAGTATCTTGATAGAAGTATACAATGATCTAATATACCTTCCTCAAGTCCCACGTCAAAACTCTTTCTCCGTTGCGTTGTAGGACTCCTTTGTATCGACTACAAATTCTATTATAAAGCCTGCTACAATATTGTCAAGCCAAAAATATACTATGCGGGTGAATTTGTTGTTCACCTGATGTAGCTGCTCAATCTATACTAAGGTCCACTCTAACTGTTGGATCCATTTCATTGCGTGGTTATCCTTCAAACTTAATATCCACTCCTGCAATAAGTGTGGAAAATCACAGAAAAAGACTTCATGCAAATCAGTAAACATGTATTTTTCAAGATATTTGTGTGGTGTTACTCTAGGGTTTTTGTTATCTTTCTGTGAAAACTCCAACTCTTTTGTCTTCAGCCAGCTTTCGATCTCTGTTTTTGTGAGATTCCATGGTGTCAGCATCCCCTTCTAGCGGCTCATTCTTTTATCCTTCTCATCATCTAATTCAATATTCTTTTGACTCGCCTTTCGCAAATCTTACAAATCCCATCTACTCAATCCTATATTGTTCCAACCAACATCAACAAAACCATTTGTTGGTTGCTATTTATTTATATGTTTGAGTTTATATATTCAACTTGATTGACCCAGGGTTCATGTCTACTGGGGTTCCAAGAAAGCCTCTAAAATTGTCATCCCTCCTAGTAGACCAGAAGGCAACGCAATGCACAGAGTGCCCTGTGTAGTCTCACCCAAGATAATCTTAATTGGTGGCTAAAATACTCATGCGTTTACAACCCAGGATTGAGTGGAGATCTGAGAAGTGTGCACTAAGAGTTCTGTTTTAACTTATTAACGTAATACATTACCATTCATGATTATGCATAGAATTTAATCAACTCATTCATTTATCATGTCAACAACTACTGAAGAAAGTAAAGAAACACATGCATTCAATCACATAACATAGGTTTTATCTTGGTTCACCCCCCTCCTGGGCTACGTCCACAAAGATCTAGCTTTCAAGCTCTTTTATTATAGCAGTTCCAAAACTACAGCATCGCGCGCTTTACAACTCTTCTCAGTCGGGTTGAGATCTATTGTGAGGTGGACTAGATCGCACCAGGATCCTCAGCCTATGATCTAACCCTCAAGATCCACCCTCCTTACTCATGTCTAACTCAACAACTTACAAAATTAGGTCATATAGCAAGATATTACTACTAGCTATCAAAACAGGACTCCTCCTCTAGACTCTCTATATCTCATCCGACTATAGTCTCTACTTCCCCGCTCCCTCCTTCTATTAGACCTAGTTATCTATATTTATATGTTTATGTCTCACCAACCATTACAATGTATTGAAAAAACCCTAAACCTAACATCGTTAGGTCTCCCATGCATGTGCATGTGCTTCTCTTCCTTCCAGTTGTCGCTTCCCTCGTGCATGCCTTCTTTCCAAAAATAGCCTTTCTTTTCACTTTGGCCTGCTTCAAACACAAACCCAATTACCTTTTGGTATCAGGAATTATGGAGGCATAAAATCCCTCTATTTTTCTATGAATTTTACAATGAATTTGTTTCGTTCTTCCAAAACAAATTGTTGGGCGAAAGAACTCCCATGATATCTATTGAAGTTGGCAAATTTTTAGATAAAAAGGGGATGATAGAGAAAATGGAAAATCATAGTATCATAACAATATTTTGTTCAAAATAAAATCCTTCCTTTTTTCCACATTATGTATCTGATAAATTATTCATCAAAGAAGTAGAGAGGCAATATAATTTTTGGTTTCACGTTTTCCATGAAAAAAGGAAAAAGAAATGTATTCCTTTTCCATGGAAGATTGGAGAATTTGTATTGAGAAATATAGATAAAAATGATGAATTTGCAAGTCATTTTAACAATGTCAGTTTGAAGTATGCTGGAAAGATCAAAGGTTTTGATCCAAACAAAATCTTTGTTGAACATATGCTATCAATAAGGTTTAGTGATTATTTCATTCAAACTGTTTTGAGTGAAGAAGAAGAATTCAATATCTAGAACACTCATGTACATAACACTGGAGATTTATAAACATTGCTTAGCAGTAATGATCTTTACAAGAAAAAAGGAAAAAATCTTGGTGAAAGAAGTGCTCAATCTCCAATTGTCACTTTGAAGAATTCTACATCCAGGAGTAGTACTCCAATGGCCCACCTAGTTAATAATTTTGTCAGCAATAGTTCTAGTGGAGGAGGAGATAAGAATCCTCCCTCTAGAAAAATTAAAAGTTCACATAAATTACTTGTGAGAAAGAAAAGAAAAACCCCATTCTAAGAGGAAGAAAATAATATCATAGGAAATGGTATTCAAAGCTTCTCCTTGGAATATATGGAGCTAGAAGCAAACATTGAAAATATATTTCCTGCAATAGAACAACAGGATCATGTTGTTCAGCAAGATTATGTATTGGAAGTTGTTGGGAATGAAACTTTTAGTGAGGAAGAATTTTTCACTTTTCAGAGCATTGTTTTTTATAAAGAATCTAAAAAGTTGATTGTGGAAATAATTGACCATAAAAACACGAAAGGTAAATCTCGTTCATAGGTTGATCTCAAGTATATGTGATCATCCCAAATCTCCAAAATTCATAAGGAAACAAAGGATGCGCTTGATTATTATATTGATGGTTAATAGGATGAGAATGACAACTTAAAGGAAAAGATCAAAGAATTGGAAACTACCTTGGTGCCTCTTCCTATTTTGGATAGCCCTTTGAAAATGATAAAACCAACCACACCTGGTATCAAGTACAAAGGATAATCAAGTTTTCTTACATAGGTTCAAAATTATGTTGAGAAAAATATTAAAAAGAGAATGTCACTAGTAATAGAGGCATGGGAAGTCTCTAAAAATATTGTTTCTTTTGGTTTGAGAGCATTGTTGGTCACTATAATTGCTTATTAATTAAACAATCAAGTGTTACATAAATTGTCAACCCAGGGAACTTTGTTTATTTTAAAGGCAATCACACACTGTATATGCTCAATCTCAAAAGCAATCCAAAGTTGTAGCAAAAGTTGCACTAATCACACCTTGCTTTGTACAAACTGAAGTTCTACTCTAGATTACAGTAAAAGAAATCTATCTATTGCAGAGTTTGAGATTCAAAGGAAAATAATTATCAAAAGAATCATGGATTACATTAAAAAACAACAACCTAGGAAAAAGGAACCTTTCAGCATACTGCAAAGAAGACTAACTATTATGTAACAGAGAACAGGACCCTATTCCCCAAAGCAGGAATCTTCAGCACCTGTCTATGACTATCACACTTTCATAAACTCATTCTACAAACAGAATTACCAATCAAAATGATTAACAATTACCTAGGAAAGAATTGTATGAAAACAATGTAACAATCAGTGGAAACAGAGTTTTAGCAAGACAAAGTTTTAACAAGGTATGGATAAAAACAATACTAACACACTAAATAAACTAATGGGTGAATCTTGTGAAGAAGGTGGGCCCTCTCCTTCTCACAAGATTCCCCGTAAATGAAAGGAACTAAGAAGAAATGCTCAGAATGATCTTTTATTCCTCTGTCCAATGTGTCAAGTTACAATATCCAAAGTGAACACGCTCCTTCTCTGCAATTCCCTTCTAGCTAAGCCTTTTGTAATCTCCCTCTAATGTTGATTTCTCCCCTATTTAAAGAGGAGAATCCTCTTAATACAATTAAGAATAAAATTACACGTGTACATACAAATCTTATTCTTAGCCTGATCTAATCTTCTATGCTAGAATAGGATGTTCTGATCTTCCGTAGAAAAATGTTGTTACAATGGTTGTAATGGTGTTGGCTTGAGGTACAAGTGTTGCGGCCGGTGTAACAACTCCTTTATTTATCTTTTCTTGTTACTGTTGTATGTGAAATATTGTTTCATCATCGCAAATCACAGACTGTTTCAACAACAGGATTTGCGTACTGTTTGACTATTTCAGCAACGTGGTCTTCAAGCAGCAATGATGGTTGTAATGGTGTTGGCTTGAGGTACAGTTGTTGTGGCCAGTGTAATAGCTCCTTTATTTATCTCTCCTTGTTACTGTTGTATGTGAAATGTTGTTTCAGCATCACAAATCACTGACTGTTTCAGCAACGGGTTTTACGTACTATTTGACTATTTCAGCAACATGGTCTTCGAGCAGCAACGATATATTAACTACAGTCTTCAAACTATTTTAGCAACTATATGTTTCTAATTAATGGCTAAGTATGAAAGTAATGTAAAATTACATGTAAAACAGATTAAACATATAGCAAAGAGAAGAAACGTTATATACCTTTGGAAAAATAGATTAAGATGATAATGTAGGCTTAAATATGAGTGGGAAAAAGATGTAATGATAGCAAAAAGTATGATCAAAAAGGTACATTATAGGGTCCTAACAAGCACATGCATTTCATGAATATAATCAAGTTGATTTTAAAAATGAAGAATTATTTTACACAGATGTTGTTTTACCATTTGGGATAAAAGTATCAAACATGAAATAAGCGAGGAGGAGAGAAGAATATCTACCTTCTCCCAGTCGAATCAAACAATTGAATGCATGTTGGAAAGAAATGATTAAGAATCTGAGAAATGTTGTCCAAGCATGCAATGAAGTTATAGTAAAAAGAGAAGAACTATTCATAAGGCTTACAGAAATAGATTTAGCAGGTTGCACTGGTGAGGTTCAATATCCTAAATTAATATTCAATTCAATGTTTATGATAAATAAATAGATTAATGAACACGAAGAAATCGATAATTGGCTTATCGATTACTTTATGAAAAATCAAGATATTGAAGAATCGATCCACGATATTTCTCATGACCTAAGAGATTTAGAAGGTGAATTATTTAATATCAAAATTAGACATCAGAGCAATGTTGCAACCATGAAGAATTACATTGAGGATTGGTTTAAAAGGGAAATTGATAAGTTAACTAAAGAGGGCCAAGAAATGGAAGTTGGGACAGTTCTAGTAACCGTCGGCGAGGAGAATAAAAGGACAATAGAAATAAAGTGAAAGGCGAGAGATACCATCATAGTAAGTTTATGTTGATCGCATTCTACTTTCCTTACTATTTTTCAGCCACTTATTTCGCTTCTTTTATTAGAAAGGTTTAACCGAAATTTGATAATTTCATTTTTGTCTTCCTTCTAGGTCTTGCTTCTCTGCATCCTCCCACCTTTTTATCTCCACAGTTTATTCCATTTTTATATTTACTTTTATGGTTCATGGGATCCCTAATCCCATTCCTCTGGACAAATGCATTTTAGTTTCAAAGCATTGTAATAGACCTTAATATTTTTCATAAATCCCAAGAGAACTAAGTCGGGATCAATTTTGACGGTGTTTTATAACTCTGATTTTTTAGTATAAAAGATTTAAAATTGGTCTATCATTTTCTTCTTTTGAGATTTACATGTGTTTACTCTATCAAATTTGTCTTATGCGTCTTGATCATCTTCTTTTATTTTTATGTGTGATCAAAAATTTTTATTTTCACTATGATGGATGTGAGGAAATTTTATTTATATTCTCAAATGTTTGATTTGTGAGGTTCCTGGTCATCTCTTAAAATAAAACACTTCTATTTTTTTTGCAAATTTTATCTTTCTTTGAGTATAAAAGTGATTTTCTCAAGGTCCTATATCATTTTAAAATCTAGAGTATCAAATAATATCATAAAACAAAGAGGAGTACCACCTTTATAAAAACACAAGAGGATTTACATCCTCCTGAGGTTGTCATTTCGGTCTTGATCGATTTAAGCGTCAATAGTCCACTTGTCTCATCAAACTTCACATTGAATCCTTCCACAAATTTTGTTGAGCCTTAGATTGAAGCATTTGTATGTTTTTCTTGTGCTTGAGTACCGAACAAGTATGCCTTTGTCCACATGAAAATCAAACTTTCTCATTCTTCCATATTCTCTTTTGATGTAGCATTTGCTGCCAAAAACTTTGAAGTGCTTCACATTTGTTGGTATTCCTTTCCATAGCTTGTAGGGAGTTTTATCACTGTTGTTTCTAAGAATTCTTCTATTTTGAATGTGAACTGATGTAGGCACTACATGTGTCCAAAAGATGTATGTCAACTTGGAATCCATTAACATAGTTCGATCCATTTTCTGTACTATTGGTTCTTCCTTTCGACAACTCCATTTTGTTGTGGTGTCCTAACAACGAATAATTTCATTTTATCCCATGCTTACTATAGAAGTCCATAAATTACTTTGAAGTAAACTCTCCTCCATTATCCAATCTCAAACAATTGATTTTCGAATCTATCTCATTTTCAACCATCTCCTTGTATATCTTGAAGTTCTAGAATGCTTCTGACTTCTTCCTGAGAAAACAAACTACAATAATTCTTGTATAATCATCAACCAATAGCATAAAATATTTCTCACCTTTAAACCTATTTGTTCTAGTTGGTCCAACTAGATCAGTATGCACAATTTCCAATGAATTTGTTGTGGAGTATTCCTTTGACTTGAAACTAGTATTAGTTTTCTTTCCTTGTTGACAATGCTTGCATAAAGTGTTGGTTGGCTTCGTGATCTGGGGAGTTTCTCTTAATGATTCATTTTTTCCGACCTTAACAAGATTATCAAATTTTATGTGACCCATTCTTCTATTCCATAGCTAAACTTCATCTTCCTTTCCTAGACAACACTTTTCATTTCCAATTTCACTTAATACATACGTGTTGCTTGAAGTTCTAACAGTTAACCATTCTACCTAGACCTTCTTTCTTTATCTTGCACTTTTATGAATAAAAAACAAGTTTGTGACCTTGGTCACATATTTGAATTACACTCGGAAGATTATGTTTCATATCTTCCACTAGTAGAACATTATTTGCCTTGGTATCCTTATTTCCAATTCTGACTGTGCCTCTTCCAATGATTATGGTTGAGTCATCATTTCAAAAGGAGAATGATCCATATCTTTAATTTTTCAAGGTTATAAACCTATCCTTATCACTTTTCATGTGATTTGAGCAACCACTATCAACATACCAACCATTTTTTTTGTGTGTTTAACTTGTAGAGCAAGTGTGCATTCTTCATTGTTGAACTGATTCTCCTTCCTTATCCATATTCTTTGATATTCTTGTCTATGATTGTTGTTATTATGTTGTAGTTCTCTTGGAGGAACTATCATTCTACAATATTTGTCCATGTGTCCAAAGTTTTTGCACTTGTAGCATTCCATCTTAGTACTCAAGTATTCAAATCTATTGTATCTTATGTTATGTGTTTCACTATGCCTTATTAAATAATCCTTGTGTGCATAACTTTCACGATTGTCTATGTTCCTATTATTTACTCTACAATTCACAACCTTATGTCCAAAATTGTTACTTGAATAAAATAAACCAAGAAAGATAGTTGGATACCAAGGAATGTATATCTTATAAAATGAGTTACTCTTATGAACCCTTATTCTTCTTTAGGCCTTCTTGTTTCTAACTGTTGTTGATTCTAAAATATGAATCTTCTGGGTGGAGGAGTGTCTCTGTGATATTCCTTGTGAAACTTATTGTCTCCTCTGACTGTCTCTGCGTAGCTCCTTGGTTGTGTTTCTTGATCTATTGTTTTTGAGCTTGATCATTTTTCTCTCTGGTTGTATCCTAGTATGAACTTGTCATGATTTTTCCTTTCACTACTAATAATATTGTTCAAAAATTTGGAGTTGTTCTGGATGTTTTTCTTTTGAAGATGATTTCTCAATGTGACAATCTCTTCTTCCAAATTTCTATTGATCCTGTCTCTTTATTCAATTCTTTTGTCTTCCTCTACTTGGATTTTTAATTTAGTAATCATATGCTCTAGTTATTTAGAATCTAAATTCTGAACTCGTCTTTCCTTTAGTTCTGCCTGAAGTGGCTTGTTTTTCTTCTTCTCTATTTTTATAACTTCTATGGCACTTTACAATTATTCTTTGTAGTCAACTTTTTCCTCTTAGTAGTCTTCTTCGGAACCTTCTTCATCAATATCTTCTACTTCCATGAATATAACCCTTTCTGTATTACTTTTAATGACTTCATCTTCATCTGATGAGGTGTTGTCTTCTTTGGTGCAAAAGGTTTTCTTGAAAATTTTATTTTTGGTTCTTTTGTCTTTGTATGTTTGTTTTCTATTTGAATCATATTCTTCATTCCTTTTATTTTTCTTATGGGGACATTTGTTATCAAAATTACCAATGCCATCGCAATTAAAACAAATCAATGGAAGCTTACCTCTGTATTTGTCAGTTCCCTTTTTCAGTCTCTTGAGGAAGTTGGCTACTTCTTCATCATTTTCTGAGATGTCACTGTTGTTGCTATTGGAAATTTTCTTTTTCTTTCCCTTTTTCTTTGACTTCTTAGATGCTTTGAATGTTGCTTCTTTTGTAATCATATTATCTTTCTTTGTTCTCATCTCATAAGTTATGAGTGTCCCATGCAACACATCCATGGTCAGTGTAGCTAGATCCTCTCTCTTTCTTCTAGTGTTGATATCTTTGAATCAATAATCATTGGTAGAGATATCAATACACTTTTGACAACGAACTGTTCATTTACCTCGTCATCCAATCCTTTGATATTTTTTACTACTTCATCAACTCGTAGAAAGTAGGCAACTATGTTCTCATCTTCATTCATCTTTAGTTGTTCATATTTTTCTCTGAAAATTTGAAGTTTAGCTTCTTTGAATTTCTCATATCCTTTGTATACATTCTTCAACTTGACCTAGATTTCCTTTACAAAATCACAATGCATAACTTTGGTGTAGATTTATTTACACAAGGCATTAAAGAGTGCACTTGTATCTCTTGAATTATTTTCTTCAAGTTTCTTTCCATATTTATCTATTGGAGGAACGGTTGGTGCTTTGTATCCATATACCATTGATCGCCAAACATAAAATCCTAGTGCTTGTATGTGTGTATTCATTTTTCTTCTCCAGAAGGCATAATCATCCCCATCAAACTGTGGTATCCCAATCTTAGAGTAATTTGTGATCTCCTTCTAGTGGTTAAACTATCTCTTGAAGGACCTTCTCTGAAACCAATTCTTGGATTATTGAGAGGGGGGGTGAATCAGTAATAGATATTTTTAATCCTTTTTTAACCATAGTATATAAGTGTTGTTAATATTTATGATCAATTTACCAATATCATTCAACAAGTGCAGAATAAATAAACCATGAACAATGAGCAATCATACACATACACAGTACACCAATATTTTTACGTGGAAAACCAAAGTGTGATAAAACCACATAATGTTTTTTCTTATATGTATTTAAGAATTACATTCATTAGAAGCACTAACTTCCTTTGTTCTCCAGTTGCAACTGGAAGGAGGCTCCAACCCCCTATATTTTCAGGCTACAACCTGAGGGAAGATCCAACTCCCCAATTCTCTAACTACAACAAGAAGAAGGCTACAACCCCCTATGTTATCTGGATACAACCAGAAGGTGGATAAAAACACCTATATTTTCCCCGTCCAACCACCCTAAAATATAAGTGTCAAATAACTGATGAAACCATTGTCACACTGTCACTATGAAATATGTATCAGTAAACCTATATCAATCTTGCCAACCATGTATGTATGCACCTTCCTCCACTGCAGCTCGCGTACACCTCATAAACTAGAGTTTTTCTCAAATTATGAAACTCTGAAACTTTCGTCATCAACCCTCCTTTGCTACCTCAGACATGCATAACTTCATATGTATCAATGAGTAACTATAATAAAACTTTCACAAAATAATAGATATCCAATATGCTCAATAGGTGCTAATAGGAGACCCTTGCTCTCTTATTTATACTCTCCAAGTATCTTCCTCTAGAGGTTACCTTCTAACTGTTTTACCCAACTTCCTTCTTTTAGGGATAACCCACTTCTAACCACTTTGTACACTTGCAACCACTTTATCCACAAATAGTAATCTCACCACTTCTAGTTTCAACTAATTTAGTTTTAATTATTTCATTTTTGCAACAACTTAACTCATGATTAACTCCTAGTTACAACCACTTTGACTAGTAGACTTATTCTAGGAGCTTCTAGAATAAATTGACTTCTTTGGCTTTCTAGGGGCTTCTAGATAACTCGTGAGGGTTCTCCAACTTCACTAAGAAATATCTCCTCAACCGTGAGGAACTACATGGAGTACCACATATCATCATAAATGACACAACATGTTTTATCCATATAGAATAGTCTCACATGCAAATTCATCAATAACCATTACATTATTCCTCAAAATAACTTAGGTTCCTTAACCACACTATTGTGGCTACCAGAATTTTCTATCAGACATGATTCAATGGTTGAAATCAATGAAAACCAGCCCAATTAATCAACAATACCTGATCCTAAACTGAAGCAACATCCTGATATTATTTTCTAGTCCATTGCACTCCCTGCCTAGTCAAAGTTTTTATAACATTGCAACTTTACTTCACCATCTGAGACATATTGAGTCCATATGCAACTGTACCATGCAAGTATCTCAATACATGCTTTGATGCTACCAAATGTACATGTATAGACTCAACCATGTACTGACTCAACGTGTTCCCTACAAAGCATATATATGTCCTAGTGTTAACTAGGTACATCAAGGATCTGATAAACTATTTGTAAATAATGGGATCAACCAAATCTAAAGAAGAATCACTCAATATCTAGATTCATAACCATAGGTGTGTCCATGGAATTGCATTCCATCATCATAAATCTCTACAAGATCTCAACTGTATACTTTCCTTGGATAAGGAAGATCGCATCTGGTCTCTGCCACACCTCTAATCCCAAGAAATAGTGCATCAAACCCAGATCCTACATTTTGAACTATGAAGTGGGTTCCCTCTTGCACCCATATATGAGCTTCTCATCCCTTGTAAGAAACATGTCATCCACATATAGTACCAATATCAAGGGGAAACCATATTCAACCTTGTAGTAAAGGTTGGGATCTGAATCACTCTTAGTAAACCCCAAGCTCATCAAATAACTGTTTATTCTAGCATACCATGCCCTGGGTGCCTTCTTAAGCCCGTACAAAGATTTCTTCAATTTGAAAACATGGGAATCCTTCTCATGGATTAAAAAACCTTGGGGTTGCTCTATGTACATTTGTTCTTCAATGACACCATTCAAGAAAGCAGTCTTCACATCCATCTAGTGTAATTTCCTTCCCATAATAGAATAAATAGAGATAATAGATCTAATGGAAGTGTACCTGGATACTGGAGAAAATGTATCCTCATAGTCTTCTCCCTCTTTCTGGGAGAATCCTCTAGCTAGAAATCTATCTTTGTACTTCTCTATGTTGTCATCTGCAACATGTTTGATCTTGTAGATCCACTGACTTCCCTTATGGTATTAGAACCACTTCCCACACATCATTCTTTATGATGTATTGGTACTATTCCATAATAGCATCCTTCCACACTTGCTACTTTGTAGATTCCTCATAAGTGGAAGGTTTTGAATCAATGATCTTACTCATCGACGCCACATAGCTGGAAAACTTGCATGGTTTCTTGCTCTCTCTGAAAAATCCACTAGGAGATGCATGCTTTTCTGCTTCTTGAAAAGTATTCTGGAGCCACGCTGGTCTCTTCTTGGTAATTGTAACCTCTTTGGGTGGATCTACTATTATCTTTGGCTCTATTATCTCATTCTGATCTTCTGGGGTAGAGTTTGTTGAAGTTTGAGTAGCTTCAGAAGATATTCTAATTATATTCATATTTTATTGAACCAATACATAACCCTTAAAGATAATATTATATTATATTTGTTAAGTCGGCCCTATTGTTCCTTTGTAAAAGTTGGTCCTATTGTGCCTTAAAAAAATTCAATTGTAAAATAGAAAGGGTAAAGTGGATAGGTCGGCCCTGAGCTAATTCTGGGAAGCCCAACTTGTATTTATAGGAGGCTAGGTGCCTCACTTGGAGAACACACACAACAAGCTCTCTCACACAATAAAAGTGTTCAAGTCTTAGAGAGTGACGTAGTTACAGAAGAAGGGTGATGCGGTTAGATAGGAAGGGTGCTCTAGTGAAGGGTTTTGTTTATTTGTTGGAGGACTATCTTGGTCTAGTGATGCACTACCCTATTAAGGTTAGGGTTTATGGTTTATCTTCTACTTGGTGAGATATCTCTTGAGAGAGACATTGTACTTGTTGAAGAATATATATTGAAGAAGCATTGTTGGGTTTTCTCCCCCATGAGAGTTTCCCAAGATAAATCTTTTGTATATTGTGGATGTCTTTCTTTCAGTGATCCTTATGCATGTAGTTATTGTTTTAATAGTCTAAAGTTAAAGAATATTAAACACACTTAACTACTTAAGAAAAACTTCAACATGGTATTAGAGTGGGACTGAAAGAATCCATTTGCATAGTCTAGAAGAACTCGTTGGGGAAGTTAATACCATAGTAAGACTCTCCTAACCCTAGCGCATATTTCCTTGGGTTTAGATTCCCAATTTAACGAAGTTTTGAAAACTACAATTGGTGTTGCAACTGCTCAAAACCATAGAAGGTGATTTATCCCACTTTTTGGAGGATGTTGGTCAAAGTAAAACCACTAAGGATCTTTCCTAAGGAGGGCGCACCTTTCCCTCGAAGCAAAATTTCAAAATTCATATTTTGAAAATTTAGGGTTTTCTTATAAACCCTAGCTCAAGACGTCTTGGTAGTTGCATAATTGAAGCTGGAACTAATCACCTTGGCATAGAAATCTCTGGTAAGTAAAAAACATTTATTTAGTTTTTATTTCTCTTATTGCATTTGATTTTCAAGGACAAAATGGATCCCAGTACCAAGATTGATCAGAAGCTTGAAGGTGTTGATAACTTCTGAGAATGGAAGTAAATAGTTATGTTTATTATAGAAGAGAATGATCTAGAAGATTTCGTAAAAGAAGAAGTTTGAGAACCAGATGAAGATGAGGCCAATGCAAAATACAAAAACAACCTAGTTAAGGCAAAGAGAATCATTTTTTATTCTATCAAGAATCATTTGATCCCCCATGTCTCATCATTGACAACTCCCAAGCAAATTTTTGATGCCTTATCTTGATTGTATGAAGGGAAGAATATCAACCAGAAGATGACCTTGAAGACACAACTTAAGAATGTGAAGATCTAGAGTTCATAAACTATACAATCATACTTCACAAGGGTGTCTCAAATTAAATAAAAACTTGAAGCCATTTTAGACACAATAGAAGAGGCATAACTAGTGATGACTACATTGAATGATCTCCCCAGATCTTGGGAATCATACATTTAGGGTATATGTTCAAGAAGAAGGCTAACAAGGTTTAGAATACTATGGGAGGATTGTACTCAGGAAGAATCCATATTGGCAACAAGAGCAGAGAAATTAGGCGATGAAGAAATTCAAGCTCTAGCAACTCATGCTAGAAAAGGAAAGAGCAATAAGGAAGCTCATTCACACAAGAATCCTCATGGATTACAAAAGAAACATAAATTCAAGAAGGATTTCTCAAATTATAGATGATTCATCTATCAGAAGATGGAACACATTTCCATAAATTGTCCCAACTCCAAAGGTCAGGTCAGAAAAGGAAAGTATAAAATACATCATGCTCATGTCACAGAAGATGATGAACCTGATCATGAGAAAACCAAAGAAGAAGACTCAAGTGAAGAATATGTTTTGATCGCAGCTCTTACAGGTACAGTCACTCATGGAAGTGACACATGGCTTATTGATAGTGGTGATTCTAAGCACATGACCAATTACAATGAGTCTCTCTTAGATTTAGTTCAGAAATATCACCTAACAAGTTGAAGCTAGGTGATGACTATCAGTATCCCATTAGAGTAGGAGAAGCATTCTACAAGTTAGATTCTGGAAAACCTACGAATATGAAGGATGTGTTGTATGTACCTAGTTTGAATAAGAATCTCCTTTCCATCTCAGCCTTAGATGAGAAAGGATTCATAGTTGTTTTTTGTTGTTACTAGAGTTGACTCTAGGTTGCAATAGAGCCAAGCCTAATACATTTTCAACTGACTTCTGACTAGTAAGTTGGCCCTTCCAATCAAAGGGGGCTCCCTCATATGATTTCACAATATGATTTGCTCAATCTTATCAAGCAACACTTAAACATTAAAACACAATGGCCATATTTAAGATAATAAAATGAAGGTCAAGCATGGCATAGGAAATAAGAAAACAGACTGAATAAAAGGTAATAAACCTCTCAGATCAGTAGCCTAAATCTATTGAGCATGGATTCTCAATCAATTNAGAGAAATTAGGCGATGAAGAAATTCAAGCTCTAGCAACTCATGCTAGAAAAGGAAAGAGCAATAAGGAAGCTCATTCACACAAGAATCCTCATGGATTACAAAAGAAACATAAATTCAAGAAGGATTTCTCAAATTATAGATGATTCATCTATCAGAAGATGGAACACATTTCCATAAATTGTCCCAACTCCAAAGGTCAGGTCAGAAAAGGAAAGTATAAAATACATCATGCTCATGTCACAGAAGATGATGAACCTGATCATGAGAAAACCAAAGAAGAAGACTCAAGTGAAGAATATGTTTTGATCGCAGCTCTTACAGGTACAGTCACTCATGGAAGTGACACATGGCTTATTGATAGTGGTGATTCTAAGCACATGACCAATTACAATGAGTCTCTCTTAGATTTAGTTCAGAAATATCACCTAACAAGTTGAAGCTAGGTGATGACTATCAGTATCCCATTAGAGTAGGAGAAGCATTCTACAAGTTAGATTCTGGAAAACCTACGAATATGAAGGATGTGTTGTATGTACCTAGTTTGAATAAGAATCTCCTTTCCATCTCAGCCTTAGATGAGAAAGGATTCATAGTTGTTTTTTGTTGTTACTAGAGTTGACTCTAGGTTGCAATAGAGCCAAGCCTAATACATTTTCAACTGACTTCTGACTAGTAAGTTGGCCCTTCCAATCAAAGGGGGCTCCCTCATATGATTTCACAATATGATTTGCTCAATCTTATCAAGCAACACTTAAACATTAAAACACAATGGCCATATTTAAGATAATAAAATGAAGGTCAAGCATGGCATAGGAAATAAGAAAACAGACTGAATAAAAGGTAATAAACCTCTCAGATCAGTAGCCTAAATCTATTGAGCATGGATTCTCAATCAATTGGAGTACTGAAACTTAATAATGAAAGGTTGAAGGAAAGAGAAGGCATTGAATCTCAACCGGAGAATGTAATCTCTATAAAACTAAGATGAAGAAATGACCATTTACTAGGCATTAAAAATGATGAATCCAGCAAAAGTACAATGAATACATATAAAATAATATATCAAGGTTATGTTTGATATTGAGTAAAACATATTAAAAATAAAGATCATGTCTTACTCACAGTAAGACAAAAAAAATTCTTTATTTTCAAATGATTATTTTATAATTTGTAGTAGTGGAAGTAGTACCAAATTGTTGCACATACAACCCTAAGAATAATCTTACATCAATTTATAAATGATAAATGAACAGTAATGACATATTAAGAAACTTAAAATAGAAAATAGAAAATAAGAACAAGGCTCTCATTCAAATGAGCAATGAATCCAATCAATTAAATCTCGTCGTCTGAGAATATTTACAACAGCCCTATGGTCTTACAAAACATATAGTTTTGTTTCTCAAAGTATTCCTAAGTATTCCTAAGTTGCCCTCCATTTGGCTCAGTCTTTTGCTACCTCTTTTATCCTTTGAATGTTCAGTAAATTAAATCTCGTCGTCTGAGAATATTTACAACAGCCCTATGGTCTTACAAAACATATAGTTTTGTTTCTCAAAGTATTCCTAAGTTGCCCTCCATTTGGCTCAGTCTTTTGCTACCTCTTTTATCCTTTGAATGTTCAGTAACTGATGCCTTGCAAATAGTTGCCAACTGATGTCTAGAAATCTGCTCCCAAATCTGAAACTAATCTTCAAAATAGAATAATTTTTGAAATTAATTTGGAGCTTTTGACACCTTTTTTATTCTCATTAATCCATATCTGAAATCCAGTTGGCGATTATCCTCTCCAATCTCTGCAAAATAACCATGAATATTTATTAAAACATAAACAAAATCAATTCTAAAAATTATTAAAAACCCTTCTCAGTAGAGAAGGAAACTTTAAAAATAAAAATAGATTCCCAAATATGTACACCAAATCATTTTACAGCTGTTATATTGTTGGCATATGACAATCTGGAGCAAGATATGAATCTGTAAAAAATTCAGTTATTAAATTTTCCCTAAAATCACACTCAGAAAACTCAGTTTGTTTTAATTCTGTAGCCTATTTTCTGCTAAATTTTTGGAGCATTTAATGATCAAATTTGGTCTGATAAATACTTCCGGATTGTTCTCCTTAATATCAAATTTCCAACGAGTCCTCACAGACCCAATTTCATGCCCTAGATCCTGAGATATGACTTCCTGAAGTCTTGAATCTGAAATTGTTCTGGTGCGAATTGATGAACAACATGTGTGTTTTGGGTAATTTTTAAAAAAGTCAAAATTAAATCAACATGGGCTGAAAAGAAGTTTATGATTTTATATACTATGATATACATGTAGTATTCCAGGAAAGTTCCAATCATCATAGCTATATACTTATCTTGGAGGGGTATTAGTTAAGGGAGATTAATTTTGTAATGTCAGGATCCTTATTGTAATTAGTTTTATTGTTTTGATTCAGTGCATGGCACCTATTTGTCCACATTTTCATAATGTACACTTAGATGTAAAAAATTATATTTACTTAATATAATTGTGAAATTTTCTTAAAAAAAAGTAAGAGAGTTTGGGCTTCTTGTAAAATGAGATATATGATTTATAAAAACTCCCTTGAACTCGGGAGGAAAAATGAAATATATAATAAAATATAATATAAAAAGCTAAATTAATATATATAATACTATATACAATACTACATTCATTCCGGCACTCCGGGTGTATAAATGAAATATATAATAAAATAAAATATAAAAAACTAATGTAATAGATAAAAATTAATATATATAATACTATATACAATACTACATTCATTCCAGGGCTCCGGGTGCATATGGAGATAGGATTTGAAAAAATCCGCTCAAAAAAAAAATTAATTAAAAATAATATATATAATAACAATAAAATATTAATTAAGTGAATTATAAAATAAATACAAAATAATAACAAAATAAATAAAATATGTCTAAAAATATAAAAAATTATATACAATAAAAAAAGTCAAAAACTCAAACAATGTGGCGCCTTTGTATAGGTGACTTGGGGCAATGAAAATAGGAGCACCATGTAGACTGTGCTAAGCCAATGTTTCCACATCATCAAAATAGTGGAAAAAACATAAAACTTCAAAAGATCATAACTTTTTATTCGGGAGTCGAAACTAGGAAAATTTTATATTGGAAAACTTTAGCGGAGACAAAAATGATAGGATTAGTGAAAATGGAAAATTATAAAAACCAAAATTCACTCAAAATAGGAAACCAAACACAAACCTATGCTAAATTACAAGAATTTTTATATGAAAACCATCACTCAAGTAAAAATCAAAACACCTATTGTAAAAAATTCAAATTTTTTTATTTTAGAATTTATTCTATGTTCCAACACTTTCATTGATGGTGAAGTCATCATGTGGTCAAGAGGAAAATCTATTGATGTTGTTGTAGTAATTGGTGTCCAAGAAGGAGGTTTATACAAGCTAAAGGGACACAGTACAGTTACTCCAAGTGAGCTATGGCATAGAATGTTTCTCACATAAATTACAAAGCACTACCGATCGTGAGCAAGATGGTGAAAAGTTTTCCCGAAATCCAAGTGGAACATGAACAAATATGCAAGGGATGCGCACAAGGCAATAACATGAAGAAAACATTTCCAAGAAGTGATAGTAAAGCCAAAGGAGTCTTGGACATTATACATTCAGAGGTGTGTGGAGAGATGTCAGTCGCTTCACTTAGCAGGTATGTATGTTATGTTTCATTTATTGATGATTTCTGATGTAAAACTTGGATAAGAGGGAGCTCTCTACTCTCTACAATCCTCGGTATAATGGTGTGGTAGAAATAAAGAACCGTACAATCATGGAAGCAGTAAAGGCCATGATTCATGATCAAGATTTATCGATGCATCTATGGGAAGAAGGATCCAGAAAGATTGTATATGTACAGAACAAAAGTCTACACCGTGTACTTGGGAACAAGACACCATAAGATATGTTTACAAGGGAAAAGCCAGAGGTCAGCCACCTAAGGATATTTGGTTGTCCAGTGTATGTGCATGTCCCCAAGGACAAGAGATCAAAGTTGGACGCTTCAGGCAAGAAGGGTGTATTTGTTGGATATAGTGAGACATTGAAGGCATACCGAGTTTACCTCCATGGTCACCATCAGATTGAGAATAGCATAGATGTCACCTTCGATGAGGATGTAGCCTTCAGTATATGAAGGAAACATCGTACAAATGAGATTCATGATGAGGATCTTGAAGCTCCCATAGTTACAAATAGAGATGTAGACGATGATTTTGTACTAGAAGATCATGATATGGAGGAACCACATATACTTGCAGATTCATCCCGAAAGATGAATACAAAGAAGAAAAGACCATCTTAGGCTCAATAAATTATTTAAGATGTAAAGAAGTATGGTGATCCATATGGATCCTTCAGAGAAAGAAAGAGACCACGACCTTACTCCAACTACGTGGCATTGTTAAGTGACATTATTGATGTTGAGCCTACCAATTTGAATAGGTTGCAAAGAAGAAAGAATGGAAGGATTACATGGTTGAAGAGTACCATTTTATTGTAAAGAATGATGTTTGGGATGTGGTTTTGAGACCAAAAGAGAAGAAAGCTCCAAATGGATTTACAAGATGAAGCATTCAACAGGTGGACGTATCGAGAAGTACAAGGCAAGGTTCATGGCACGTGGTTTCTTCCAGAAAGAAGGAATAGATTATGAGGAGACATTTTCTCCTCTGGAAAGATACACTTTGATTAGAGATATACATGTGATAGTTGTAGTGATGAAGTGGAAGGTAAACCAGATGGATGTGTAGACATCTTTTCTAAATGGTGTAATAGAAGAGGAAGTGTGTGGGGGGTAGCCACAAGTTTTTGAGACACATGACAATCATACATGTGTGTGAAGATTGGAGAAATCCGTGTACGGATTGAAACAAGCACCCAGAGCATGATACGGTAGAATTGACAGCTTCCTGATGAGCTTGGGCTTTACCAAGAGTAAAGCATATCCAACATGTTCTTCAAGGTTGTGGATGGTGGAGCAGTGATACTACTATTATATGTGGATGACATGTTTCTTACAGGAGACGAGAAGCTCATCACTGAGAGTAAGAGGAATATTTTTGCAGAGTTCAAGACGAACGACCTAGGCATGATGCATTATTTCTTAGGTCTAGAGGTATGGAAGAGACCGAGTGAGATTTTCCTTAACCAAGGAAAATATGTTGTTGATATTCTGAAGAGATTCAAACTGATTCAAACTGATGGATTGCATGGCCATGCCTACACCGATGGTGAAAAATATGAAGTTATTAAGTGATACATCTTCAGATATAGTGGATTCCACCATGTATATACATATGATTGGTTTGTTGATGTACCCAATGAACACGAGGCCAAATATATGTTTTGCGATGAACACATTGAGTTAGTATATGTTTGAGTCGATAAGTGTTCACTTGGTTTTTGTAAGACATGTGTTGAGGTACATGAAGGGTACAATTGATTATGACTTAGATAAACTTCAGACATGAGATAATCCTACAAGGCTTTACTGATTCAGATTGGGCCGAAAATATTGCAGCTACAGATGAGAAGATAGATGATGTGTTAACCAAGCCTCTATTGAGAGAGAAGTTTGTGTACTTCAGATGCAATTCCAGGAACTTCATCATGTGAAAATGGGAGTGGGTATTCATTCACGGGCACATCACTACTACTCCAGTGAAATAGTCTGGTACGCAAAGGGATACTCCAATGAAAAATTATGGTATGTTGAGTTACTTCTACTCAAATGAAAAGTTATGGTACGCAAAGGGATACTCCAGTGAAAAATTTTGGTACGTCGAGTTAGTGCTACTCCAGTAAAAAATTATGGTACACAGAGGGATACTCCAGTGAAATAGTCTGGTACGCAGAGGGCTACTCCAGTGAAAAATTCTAGTATGCTAAGTTACTGATACTCCATTGAAAAATTCTGGTACGTAGAGGGATACTCCAGTGAAAAAGTCTTGTATACCGAGTTACTACTACTCCAGTGAAAAATTCTAGTACGCAGAGGACTACTCCAGTGAAAAATTCTAGTACGCAGATTGCTACTCCGGTGAAAAAGTATGGTATGCAATTTACTAATTGTAGCACCAGTCAGCATGACTGCACACAAGGTCAGTAGATGGCATGCCTTCGACGTTGGTTAGTTACCCATGTTTTCAAGTTGGTGGTCCAACCTATGTGGTTGGAGGTGTTTCCTTGCCTTAGGCTAGATGGGTAGTGTGTGCGCACTACATTTCCTAATAATTGTGATTAGTTGCCTGGTCATTGTGGACCAGTTGCCTAGTGTTCCAACCATAGGTTACTAGTTCATTATAGACTAGATGTCAGATTCTGTGTGAGCTGGAAAGTTAAATCCTCATGATGACATAAATCCCAGATGGATGATGAGACCCTGGATGTTGATGTGGTTACAAAACTTCTTCAATATAGATTCATGGAAATTCAACAAGTCAATGGTCAAGTGTATAGAAGAACAGAAGTAATCGTGAAGATCGTGCCAAAAGATTACCTTCCTTGCTAAGAGGGAGTGTTGAAGTTTGAGTAGCTTCAGAAGATATTCTTATTATATTCATATTATATTTGACCAATACAAAACTTTAAAAGATAATATTATATTATATTTGTTAATTCGACCCTATTGTGCCTTTGTAAAAGTCGTCCCTATTGTGCCTTGGCAAAAGTAAATTGTAAAATAGAAAAGGTAAAGTGGACAGGTCGACCTTGATCTAATTCTGGGCAGCTCAACTTGTATTTACAAGAGGCTAGGCACCTAACTTGGAGAACACACACAACAATCTCTCTCACACAAGAAAAGTGTGCAAGTCTTAGAGAGTGACATAGCTACAGAGGAAGGGTGATGCAACTACAGAGGAAGGGTGTTCTAGTGAAGGGTTTTGGTTATCTGTTGGAGGACTACATTGGTCTTGTGGTATGATACCCTATTATGGTTAGGGTTTTTGGTTTATCTTTTGTTTAGTGAGACTTTGTACTTGTTGAATAATCTATATTGAAGAAGCTTTGTTGGGTTTTCTCCCCCGCAAGGGTTTCCTGGGATAAATCTTGTGTATATTGTGGATTTCTTTATTTCAGCGATCATTGTGCATGTATTTATTGTTTTAATAGTCTAAAGTTAAAGAATACTAAACACACTTAATTGTTTAAGATAAAATTTAACAGATTCAATCATTATTGCATCCCTTGGAGCCTCTTTCTCCTCTCTGTCCTCATACATATGAGACTCTCTACACTTTCTGAAGACTACTTCTTCATCAAAGATGACATCCCTACTAATATCAATCTGTCTTTTTCCAAGGATGTATATTCTATAAGCCTTAGAATTCTCATTGTATCCAAGAAAGGTTCCCTTCTTTCATGAAGGCTCTATATGCATTCTCTTTTCTTTGGGAACATGTATGTACACAGGGCAGCCAAATATCCTCAAGTGGTCGAATTTTGGTTTCTTTCTAGTGAATATTTCTTCTGGTGTCTTATTCCCCAATATCTTATGAGGAATTCTATTCTGGACATATAAATTGTACTAGATTCTTTTATCCATAGATGCATGGGTAAGTTATGGTCATGGATCATTTCTTTAGCTTCTTCTATAATTGATTTGTTCATTCTCTCTGCCTCCTCGTTCTTTTGGGGGTTGTAGGGAGTTGTTAGCTCCCTCTTAATCCCTTCTTCTATGCAAAATTCCTTGAAATCATTATCTGACCTCAAGATTTTAATATTTCTTCCAGAGATATCTTCTACTAAAGCCTTGAATTCTTGAAACTTATTGAAAACTTCATCTTTTGCTTTCAAGAAATAGATCCATGTTTTACGTGAGAAATCATAAATATAAATGGTATAATATAAAAAATTAACTAGAGATGGTACCATCATGTGTCTTCATACATATGGATGTATAATTTTCAATATCCCCTTGGATCTATTGTCATTGCTTGAAAAAATTCCCTTGGCATTATTTCCAAGTTCACATCCTTTGCATACTCCATCATGCTCCACCTACATATCTGTTAGACCTGTGACCATCTTGCTCAAAATTGGTAAGGCTCTATAGTTTATGTGATCAAGTCTTTGGTTAGCTCATTAGATCTAATATTGTTGTGTACAAGGGATTGTTTTGGGTGTCCCTTTAATTTATACAATCCTCCCTCTCGGACACCAATCAAAGTATTTGAATCTATACTTGAACCCTAAGGACATACAAGGACTTGAACACCAACCAAAGATACTCTGAAGACTCGATCTTTTAAAGCAGAGATAGAAAGAATATTCTTCTTTAAACCTTGTACAAACAATACATCCTTTATTGAAATAGAGTTACCTGAATCAAGTTGGTAGGAGGCTTCTCCTACTTCTTTTACTGCATGCCTGGAATCATCTCCAACTTCCACCTGAAGGGATTAACTCTTTTTTGTCAAATTTGTAAGAGAAATTTAGAACCTGGTCATGTACTTGGAAGCACCATTTTCCACTAGCCAAATATCACTTCCTTGAGTGATGGTACCTGTGAGAGATGAGACAAAGACATACTCTTCATATTTTTCCCCTTGTCTTCTTATGATATGTAGACTCCTCCATATTTTTTGCATGTGCATGATGTTTTATCTTTCCTTTCCTTGAGGACAGTAATAAGCAAAGTGTCACAACTTCTGACAATTGAAACATTTAATCTTAGCTGCATCCTTCTTATGATCTAGAACTGATATTCTATTTTTCTTCAGACTATTGTTTCTTATTTCTTTCCTTTTCTTCACATGAGCAGCAAGAGATTTATTCTCTTCATCATTGGTCTTATCTGACTTGGATATCAATATTGATTCTTCTTGGGTACAATTTTCCCATAGCTTGTCAAATTTAGGAAATTTATTTCTTGCACAAATTCCTTGAACAAATGCATCCCAATAAGAAGGAAAGACATTTAGAGTTGTAGTCGCAAACTCTACATCCTCCACTAAATCTCCAATAGCTTCTAGTTGATCCTTTATCTAAGAAATCCTCATGAAGTAGGTAGAAATTGTATATGACTTGTTCATCATCACATTTTTGAGTTGACGCCTTAGGGTTAGTTGCATGTTTGTATTATTTATTTCATATAGTCTTGTTAATTCATAAACATATGCTTTTTTTTCTTCAATTCGGATACATTAGGAACTAAGTGGTCCTTGATTGAATCTGTCAAGATCCTCTTGGCCTTGATATCATTCTTCTTATGCTTTTCCCTGACGTCTTCCTCTTATGGTTTTGGGAGAACTTGATTGACATGATCCAAGAGTTCATTATCTTCTAGAATGATAAGTATTCTATTCTTTCACAATCTGAAATTTTATTCTCCATCCAGCCTATCTTCAACTCTCATATTGGTAATCATTTTTGCTAGTAGAAACCCTAGGCTTAAAAAATCCCAAATTTTCAACCTTCTTAAAAATCAATGCCAAGGTTTCGAGACATGCGCTAGGGTTAGGAGATTTTCTCTGTGGTGGATTTAGTCCCAATGATTTTTCAATAAGTGCTCAATGATCTTGACAAAAGAAATGTGTAGCAGAAAATCCCAAAGTGTGATCTTCCTTCTAGTGATTAGACTATTTTGAAGGTAACCCGCTCTGAAACCATTTTAGATTTTCTTAAATTTTCAATACCAATAGATTTACCACAATATTTAGATCTTCTTTTGCATTCAAAAACCATATAATGAAAATATAAGTAGGATCTAGAAGTATATAGACAAGAACAAGAAGACACAAATATTTATCCCGGGAAAACCCCAAACCCAGGGAAAAACCCAACCAACTTTTGCTGGAGAGAATGCTCATGATAATACAATAGAACCATGAAAAATCTCTATTCACAAGAGATAAACTAGTAATGAAGAAACCCTGATAACAAAAACCTATATTTTCTCCTTGTCAAACTCTAGCAAGGGTAGACAACTACATCACAACCCTAACACAACTCTTTTAGAGGTAGAGCACAAGAGAAACCACCAAGAACCACCAATAATATCAATGGTTACATCTCCTAGGGTTGTCTCATAATTGCACCTATTTTTCCTTCTTTGCTGAGATGATGAGAAGAGTGAGAGTGTCCAAATGAGCAAGGTTTCACCTTTATTTATAGTCTTCAAGTCACTTAGCTAGGGCCGACTTCTCTTCCTATAAATTCTATTTCCACTTTATTTTTTTCCCGTGGGCCGACTTCTCTTCCTAGAAATTCTATTTTCGCTTTATTATTTTCCTATGGGTCGACTTCTTATCTAGGGTGTTCTTCAACTGTTCAATGGTCTTCCTTTGAATTCTTGGAATCTTCTTATTCTCTAAGAAAATTTGTCCAAGAGGGAATGCCTCCCATTGCTATAAAAACATCAACACTTCATACCCAACAAGGTTGTGTGAAACATATTAATGGCATCCATATCCAACTATAAGGATAAAAACCCCCTAGAAAGGGATGATATCATTGTGTATAGGTTTTATTCATGGTTCTTTATCTCAAGAAGCTTACATTATGGATTAAGTCCCTTTCTTTCCCTCTTGAACATGTTTAGGAATCCAAATCCATTTCTAATGCACAAAACCTTCTCACCACGTCGGTATCCCACTTGAAGGCCTACAAAAAAACCCTACAAAGTGTTGAAATAATGTAACTGCAAAGCGTATTCTTATTATTATTGATATATTATTCATAGGATCAATCCCCATTGTGGATTGATCATGTTGGTTATTGTAATAGGACCAAATCCCCTTTTGCGGATTGGTCAAAAGACAATTGTAATAGGAAGAATAAGAAGTTGGCCCCAGAAGATATTAAAGAGGCCCAGAAATATAATAAATATGGGTTTTCCCACCCAGTTTAAGAAGTCAGCCCTGCCAGTGAAGAGACACTTCACACGTGCCAGACTTGTATAAATAAAGGAGGCTAGAGCCTCACTTAGACACAACTCACTTGCTCATTTTGAGAGACAAGTTCAGATCTGCTACCAGAGAAGAAGGAGAGAGAGAGTGGCACATATCTGGGAGAGGAATTTTTGTATTAGTTTAAGAGATCTCTTGGCATTGTATTGGCTATCTATATTAAGGAAGTTTTGCTCGGTTTTCTTCTCCTAGAGGGTTTCCCAGGATAAATGTTGTGTCTCTTGTGATTGTGTATTTCTCAGTGATCTTGGATTATGCTATTGTTATCTAATGAAATGAAAATATCTATAATAATGGCTTAAACATTAACATGGTATCAGAGCCAAGCTAAAGGAAGCATCTTTCACAAGTGAAAAACGTCACTGTTACCGTACATGAAAATTAGGGCTTTTTGATGGTGAAGCTTTTCAGCCCCAAAACCATCTAGAAAAGTGCGCCCTCCCCTAAGGATTGGTTTGGCACTCTCAGCGCACCTTTTCAGTGGTTGGATCTCCCAGAAAGTGAAACCCTAGTTTCACAAAGTACCAGAAGTACCAGAAAACCAGTGTACTAGAAGTACCAGAAGTACCAGAGTACCAGAGGTACTAGAAGCACCAGTCCAAAAATCTGCAGATCAAATTTGAAGGAGAAAAAGTTGGATTTTCACGGATCCAAACACACCAGGCTACTCGCCTCAACCAAGTGCACCTCCTGATAAGTTCAGTTTTTTATTTTGAGCACTTTCATTTTTCGGTCATTTTCCTAGCTCTAGGTAAAGATGTCTGCAAGCGTTAAGCTTGTTGACAAGTTAGAAGGAGTGGAAAACTTTCGTGCCTGGAAGTATAGGATTGGCCTCATTCTTGAAGAGAATGACCTAGCAAGATTCGTCAAAGAAGAAGTACCGGAACCCGACAATGTTGCAGAAAAGGCAAAGCATCAAAAGGACACAATAAGGGCCAAAAGAATCATTGCAGATTCAATCAAAGACCACCTGATTCCTTATGTGTCATCCAAGAAGACTCTGAAATAGATGTTTGATTCCTTGACCAGACTATATGAAGGAAAGAACATAAACCGAAAGATGAATCTTAAAACTCAACTGAAGAATACAAGGATGCAGAAAGGAGAAATGATTTAGGAATACTTCTCCAGAATCTCAGAATTCAAAGAACAACTAGAAGCTATTGGAGATAGCATAGATGAAGACGAACTCATAATGACGGCCCTAAAATATCTCACAAGACTTTGGGATGCTTTCATCCAAATGATATGTGCCAGAAAGGAGAAACTGAAGTTTGACAGTCTATGGGAAGAATGCATCCAAGAAGAAACAAGAGTAATGAATCGGGAAGCGTTACTAGCAAGGGATGATGATCAAGCCCTAGCTACTCACACCAAAGGAGGAAGGAAGAAACCCTTCTTCCAAAATGAGACTCATAAAGAGCCTCAACAATCAAATAAATTCAATCATAAAGAATCTCATCCAAGGAGATTTCATAAGAGAGGACAATGAAAGGAAAGAGACTACTCATTTGTATAATGATATCACTATGACAAGATGGGACACATTGTGAAGTTTTTTCCAGCCAGACGAGAAGAATACAAGAGAAAACATAAGAGGCTCCATGCCCATGTAGTCAAAGATGAGGAGCCACCCGCAAAGATGATAAGAGAAGAAGATCAAAGACCATGTCTTGATCTCATCCCTCTCATGATCCGTAACACCTAGAGAGAACACTTGGCTCATTGATAGTGGTGCATCCAAGAACATGATGGGACAAAGAAATATTCTCTCTTGTATCTCAGAAAAGAATTTTTCTCAGAAAGTGACACTTGGTGATGATTACCAATATCCCATCAAGGGAATGGGAGAATCAAACTATAAACTTAATTCAGGGAATTCACTAAAAATGAAGGACGTACTATATGTACCAGGCTTGAAGAAGAACCTACTCTCCATTTCAGCTTTAGAGAAGAAAGGCTTCAGAGTTGCCTTTATAGATGGAGAAGTTCTTATGTGGGCTAAGGGAGAAACCTTAAATGAAGCAATCATCATTGGAAATGAAGAAAATGGCTTGTGTAAACTAAAGGGTCACTCAGAGGCTTCCTTGACCCACACCATTGAAAACTCATGTGAACTTTGGCATAAAAGGTTAGCCCATATCAATTACAAGGCACTACCATACATATGCAAAGCGGTCACAGGTTTACCAAAACTCAAAGGGGACCATAAAGGCGTATGAAATGGATGTGCACAAGGGAAGAATATCAAGAACCTGTTTCCGAAGAGGGACAACAAGACAGAAGGAATCATAGAACTCATCCATTCAGATGTGTGTGGCCCAATACCATCATCCTCCATTAGCGGGTATGTATATTATGTATCATTCATTGATGATTATTCTCATAAAACCTGGATAAATTTCTTAAAGACTAAAGATGAAGTGTTCAATAAGTTCAAGGAATTCAAAGCCTTGATAGAGAACCTTTCTGAAAGAAATATTAAGATACTCAGGTCATATAATGGAGGAGAATATACCTCAAAAGAGTTTGTGAACTTCTGC
>ML788269.1:325662-338678 GCA_009831015.1 Picea engelmannii | reverse complement strand
TATGCGGTTTAACCCACAAGAAGACTTGATCACTGACCTCATAACTACGGTTGACTCAGTGCGCATCGGCATAACTCTTCTGTCGATCCTGCGCTTCTTTTATCCTTTGTCTTATGGTTTGCATCTTCTCTTCCATTTCTTGGATCGCTTCCGGTCCCACCAGGACCCTATCCTCAAGCCAATCCCAACTCAAGGGCATCCGACACGGTCGCCCATAAAGAAACTCAAAGGGCGCCATCTTAATGGTGCTCTGGTAACTGTTGTTATAAGCGAACTCTACGAGAGGCAAGAATTCCTCCCAATGCTTTTGTTGGTCCATCATGTACATGCGCAACATGTCTTCCAAGGTTTGGTTCGTACGTTCTGTCTGTCCGCCAGTCTCTGGGTGATACGCAGTACTAAAATTAAGTTGAGTTCCCAAGGCCTCTTGGAAACTCGTCCAAAATCGTCCGGTAAACACCGATCCTCAATCAGATATAATCCTCTTAGGCACGCCATGCAGCCTCACAATCTCACTGATGAAAACTCTCGCTATATCAGGTGCCTGATATGTTGTACGCACTGGAATAAAGTGAGCACTCTTTGTCAGAGTGTCAACTACTACATAAATCGAGTCATGTCTCCTTGCCGTCAGTGGCAATCCAACAATAAAATCCATCGAAATGACTTCCCATTTCGATTCTGGAATGGCATGTGGTTGTAGTAATCCTTCCGAGTGTCTATGTTCAGCCTTTACCTACTGACACTCGAGACATCTAGCCACAAAGTTGACTATGTCGGCCTTCATTCATTTCCAGAAGAACAAGGGCTTAAGGTCTGCCCTCATCTTCGTAACTCCCGAGTGAGCCATGTAAACTGCTCTATGAGCCTCGCTCAAGATCAACATCCTCAACTCGTCATTTGGCGGTACGTAAATCCAACCTATAAACCTCAATAAACCATCGCTATCAAATGAATATCCCTCAAATCATGGTACCATCATAGTGTTTTGTCCGATAAAACCCTCGACTTCTTTGTACCATTCATCAT
Source organism: Picea engelmannii (assembly GCA_009831015.1). NCBI lineage: Eukaryota > Viridiplantae > Streptophyta > Pinopsida > Pinales > Pinaceae > Picea > Picea engelmannii. The sequence continues at coordinate 337,649 of ML788269.1, read as the reverse complement.
CACGCTGTAAAGTGAGAATCTTCGCACATAGATTCGTCTGAAGAGGCAACACCGAAAAGATGCGTGGCCTCCAACTCAAAGCATCTGCCACTCGGTTCATGGTTCCCTTTATGTAAGTAATATCGAAGTCGTATTCGCTAAGAAATTCCGACCAACGTCGTTGTCGCGCGTTCAGGTCGCTTTGCATAAAAATGTGTTGTAATCCACAATGATCAGTCTTTAATTCAAATTTCCGTCCAACAAGGTAATGTCTCCATACCTTTAAGGCATATACGATGGCTAGTAACTCCAGATCATGTGTTGTGTAGTTTTCCTCATGCCTTCTTAGTTTCCTCGAAATGTAAGCGATCACTCGTCCATCTTGCATCAAGACTCCACCTAAACCTTCTTTGGATGCGTCAGTGCATACCAAGAAGTCTACGTCAATGTCAGAGACCTTTAGTATTGGTGCTGTTGTCAACAACTCCTTGAGCCTCCTAAATGCTTCCGCACATTTCTCTATCCACACAAACTTCTGGTTTTTCTTCTGCAACTCCATGATCGGACCTGCTATCTTCGAAAATCCCTCGACAAACCGTCGATAGTATCCTGCTAAACCCATAAAACTACGCACTTCTGTGACATTCGTCGGTGCAGGTCATTCCATAATAGCCTCAACCTTGGCTGGATCCACGGCGATACCTTCGCCGGAGATGACATGCCCTAAGTAGTGAATCCTCGATTGATAAAAAGAGCATTTGGACAGCTTCCCATATAATTTGTGCTCTCGCAAACACTGTAGTACCAAGCGCAAGTGCTCGTCATGCTCCTCCGTCGTCTAAGAGTAGATCAGAATATCGTCGATGAATACTTGGACGAACTTGTCCAAGTACTCGCGGAACACCCCGTTCATCAAACTCATGAATACCCCTGGGGCGTTTTTCAGTCCAAAAGGTAAAACAGTAAACTCATAATGTCCAAATATCGTCTTAAAAGCGGTCTTAGGGACGTCATCCTCCTTGATCCGTAACTGGTGATACCCTGATCACAAATCGATCTTGGAGAACATCGTCGCACCCTTCATCTGAGCGATCAGATCGTCAATTCTTGGTAAGGGGTATTGATTCTTGATTGTAGCCTTGTTCAGTTGACGATAGTCAATGCAAAGCCTCCACGATTCGTCCTTCTTCCGAATGAAAATAACTGGTGCACCCCACGGTGACACACTAGGATGTATCAATCCTAGGTCCAACAACTCTTTCAGTTGCATTTTTAACTCTTGCAACTCCGGGGTCGACATCCGATAAGGCGTTCTCGCTATCAGTTCAGTCCCTGGTTTCAGGTCTATAGTAAACTCCAATTCTCTTTCTGGCGGCATCCGAGGCAACTCCTCTGGAAATACGTCCGTAAACTCCTTCACCACCGGAAGGTGTTCTAGACCTTCTGCTACTCCCTTTTCGTTTAGCGCAAGGATCGCATAAATCTTTCACCCCTTGCGCATACTCTTCCATAACTTTAAGGAAGAGACGAACCTCAGAGATACTCCCTGGTTCTGTCCTACTATCACACGTCTCTGTCCTTCATCATCGACTAAGCTCAACCGTTTCGTCTTACAGTTGAGTATCGCCTCATGCGATTCCAACCAATCCATGCCGATAAGGACGTCATAAGATCCTAAGATCATGACGTACAAGTTGACCCTCATGACAAACTCTCCCAGGTTAAGGGCACAGCCCGTAACCTTTCCTCCAACCTTCTGTTTGGCTCCCGAAGCCATCTCCATGAAGCTAAACTCGTCCTATTCGACTGCCTTTACCTTAATCCTTTTCAACGCTGCACCAGAAATAAAACTCTCAGTAGCACCTGGGTCTATCAAAATACTAAGGGTCTGGTCAGCGACAGTACCTGTCGTCTCGAGCACTATAGAGTGGTGCTCTGCCTGGTAGTTATTCAGCGTTGCATGAATCTGATGGGCCTTGCCCATATCTCCCACAATAGTAGGTCCGGTTAATCTGGACGCCCTGGTCCTCTCCACAGGATAGTTGCGCTGGTAGTGTGGCTCCCCACATGTACAACACCCCTTCTTTGGTCCAGTAGTCCTGGTACCCAAAGTAGAAAATGACGGCCCACTGGCCTGGAAACCTGGTTTGTTCTGCTGAACAGGCCTAAACTACTGCTGCTGCGGGCGACACTGCTGCTGCTGTGGTCCTCGATAAGGTGTCCGCTGCTGAGGCAACGGTCGTCGAGGTGTAGTGAACGCGGATCCCCTCTGGGAACCACGATACCCTGGCGTGTGTCTCGCTAGCGTCTGCTGCTGCGACATACCAGATAAACCCTTCCCTGCAGGTCTCACTGGAGTCCTGGTCTGACCCCCGCTGATAAGCTCCTCCTCTGCTATGAGGGCCTTTTGGACAACATCGTGCAAGGTTTGAGGCATCAGAATCCTAACCTTTGCACGCAGGCTGCCGTTAAGGCCAAACACGAACCTGTTGACTTTGAGCTTCTCAGTGTTCAGATGCAGAGCATACCAGAGCAGCTCCATAAAATGTGCCTCGTACTCGGGCACTGTACGACCTCCCTGTCATAATGCGTTGAACTCATTGAGCTGACGTTCAATAAATTCCTCTGAAAGATACCTCTCCCAGAACCGTTCCTCGAACAGTTCCCATGACACGTCTTCGACGGCCATGTTCATCTGCGGTAGGAGCGCCTTCCACCATAGAAGAGCGCTCCCTTTTAGTTGGAAGACCACCATGCGGACCTTCATGTTGGAGGTATAATCGCGAAGTGCGAAGCACATCGCCATATTCTCCAACCATGCCTCGGCGGCTGCACCGTCCGGGGCACCAAAGAACTCGAGAAATTTCACCTTCTCGAGTTCACAGTGGATGCTACCAGTAACGGCCGGTGCGCGCGGCAGAACCTCAGTAGGTGCCGGCGCCCTGGCCTCATCCCTGTCCAATCTGCTGATCAGCGCCTCGGACATGCGCTGGAAAGATCTCATCATCCCCACAACATCGACAACTGCGATCTGCTCCTGTCCAAGGACCTGCTCGCCTCCCTGGGGGTTAGACCCCTCTGGCGTGGATGCTACTGGAGGCGTCGCGCCTCCTCCCCTAGCACCCCGTCGTTTGCCTCTGCGGCGTCCTCTAACCATGATTACCTGCACACACACAATCAACTTGATCAGCAAGAGAATAATCAACATAATCATGTCAACGAAACCCGTAGTGAATCCCAAGTCGCGGGTCGAACCCGCTCTGATACCATATGTAACGAACCGCTTCGTTACGACAACCACTCCAATAATAGGTGCAATTTTTTGTTTTGTTTTTAGAAGTGTGTGTGTGTGTGTGCATGTGTACAAGGAAACAATAACAACCCATTCGACTCTGCGTCGCCACCCGACGACGAATACGACGCAACCAGGATGAACATAAGAAGATGACCAGGACGCATGACACGTAACCACATGCATAAATGATGATCACACGACAAAGTAAAACTGACTGCTAAATGTGACTGACCTCCCGCCCGTCCTACCCTGCAATGGTTAAGACCTCCAAAACACATAAGAAACGCTCAATCCCAGGTTCCCATCGATTTTAACCATTTAAGGTCTCAGGGCTGGTGATTGTTCTGAGGAACATGGAGGTGTCTACATCCCACTCGACACAACACACCAAGCAACTAACTGAATACAATCAAGAACAACGTAAATGATAAGAACAAATACGCCCCTTACGGATGGCGCGTGATAAGAGGACTCCGACAACAAAACCCAAATTCAACATTATTTAAATGAACAACAACCCTCATTACAAACTCCGAGTAATTTAATGCATATAAATCCGGGCATTCCACTGAGTATGTCTCAACAATGTCAAGAGACTACACCAACATCACAACAAGATAACCATATCATTCCTTTCTAATTACAACAACATTGAAATAAATAATGGTCATATGCTTCAACTCTAATCTTGCCATCTTGTTTATAAGGTAGGAAAACACAATTTCCTATTTCCACAATACATTACAATTGTGAATCTATAACAATATTTCCCTGACATTGGTATGCCATAACATCTTTCCTTCACCTAAATTAAAATTATCATCATATTTGAATATATCAATAAACGATCCTATTTAAAATGACAAGATATAACAATTACCATATTTGAAATGACATTATTTAAAACAGTGTTTTAAAAGGGACCCTATATAAAGATAGTTAAATATCACATCTAAAATATCCACATTAAAAGTACAAAAGTAACATCATAATTAATTTATTAGTCCCTAATGTCAATGTAAAATAACGTCACCTTGATAATTACATCATAATTAAATACATCAATAAACAAGTAACTTCATGTTGAAAATTTACAATCCCCTCCCATATTTAAAAGGGAAATAGGTAAAGATAACCATATTAAAATGACGACAATTTAGAAGGACATTCTTTTCAAGATAATATAATAAAGTAAGAATATTAAATACATAACAAATATTAAATTCATATTAAATACTTCAACAACCATGTTACTACCATGTTTTTAAGAACTAAGCAATACTTATATAATGTAAATATGGCATTCGGTTACTTTAAATGAGAGGACAATCGAGAACAGAAAACAGGGGTCTTAACTTAAGTATTAACTTGGTATTATATTGGAGCCTTAATATAAAAATATTATTACATCAAAAATTAAGTAGAATTGTGGTGTGGTAAATATCTAGGGGATGAAGGAAATTTAAAATAGTTTCTTTTGCATCTTAAATTTGAAATCGACCTGTGAAACTGGTTGCAGATCTGTCATTGGCCCATGTCATTCATGCATTCAATGAACCCGGTAGATATTTTCCTTCCATGTGGTATGTATGCTGTAAAAATTTGACGAATGGATAGGACTGAAGGTCAGGTCGCTTCAAGGGAAGGCACAATTTGGTTATTTATTTAGTTACTCGGTTCAGAGAATTTGAATTTATGATTTCAAGGATTAGGGAAAGACTCAAAGGTAAATTAGATTACTCGTGGGTGCACTGACACCGCCTGTTATGAGCTACTCGGCGCTAAAGCATGGGTTAGTTATAGATAGATAGATAGAGGCATTCTGCTATAAGTTTTTTTTTACAATTTAGAGAAGTAAAGTATGTATAGCTAAACTTTAACATTCAAATGAGATTGAAACCAAGATTCAAATAGTTTCTTTTTATATCCCCCTTTTTTAATAACCCAATATAAATACTAAAATTAATAAACTTTTAGTAATTCATTAACTCGTAAAATTTAGTAAAATAAAGTGGAACGTCTACGACGGGTCTTACTCTATTAAGGGCTTGAACAACGGTCCTGTCCTTAAGTTATGTTCCCTTCCATGTGAATGAGAATTGAAATTGCAACTTTATTTTCCAAAAGTGCATGTACCATCGATAACTGCTTGGAGGAGCCAAGGCATTATATAACGCCAGAGTACATTGACAGTTACCGGATGGCAATGTACAACCCAATAAGATCTTTGGTTTAATCTCAACCAGGAGGTATATATTATTGTGAGTTTTAATACGTAATTGTGTATAATATATGTTATTATTGAGTGGAAATATATTATATCAGTGTTACTACCTGAGTTTGAATACGACAAAACTTTTGGGTGATGAGGATTAATATCGATTTGCTTTATCGTGCTTTATACATTTGATATCCCACAACTAAAATCTGATAAAAATAGTTAAAATGTTACTAAATAATAGTTGATAATTGTTATTTTACATATAAATTCAGGAAGGAATATTATTTAATTCAAAATAATTGAGGGCATTAAATAAATATACATCCGACCATTACATAAATTCTGGTATCGTTAATCACTTTAATATTCTAATTAAGTCGTTGTATTCGCTATTGCTCCCAGTCAACAATCATCAATTCCTTAATAATCTATCATTCAAATCGGGGTGCTTTGAAGTTTGTTAGGAAACATTCCAAGTTGTTCCTCGAATAAGGATCTGGGAAACTGTAGGTGAATGAGTCATTGGCTGTAACAAGAAGAGGCTGAGGTCGAGATTCGTAGCTATTAGCGTGGCCATTTTTATTTTATTTTTATGAGCCCATTATAATGAAAAAGTGTGACTGATACGCTACTCAGCCTGCATGAAACTCATGCTCACACGCAGCCCACTAATAAATAAAACCCCAAAAAGAATGGTTGCCCACTGCCCAGTATAACAGTGGAAAAAAAAAACGCCCTGAGATAATCCAGTAAGACGTATCATTCAAAGGAAACACACATCACTCCAGTAAGACGCATCAGACAATCAAAATGGTTAAACGCATCACTCGACGGTAGCACGCATCATTCCAGTAATGGTAGATTTAAAACACAGGATGAATATTAATCTTCAAAAACGCAAAGCCTTTCCTCAATAAAAATCACAGTTATCTCACATGAAAACGCAGACCAAAAGAGAAAACACCGCCACTGATAATGCCAGTCTGAAAGTAACACTAAATCAAACGCAGACCAAGAGAGGAAACCAATGCAGCTAGTATAATGCAGTCAAAATGGAACACTCAATCCAAACGTAGAGGGTTTTAAAAATAAAAGTGAAAATGCCAAACGCTCATCAGACGGATACCCAAGCTGAGCACCAGATCAACTGAATCCTTGAAATAAAAACCAACAAAAGTGCCAGAGGGATTTCCAGATCTAGTTTTAATTCCCTAATATATCAGCAAGTGAGATTGCCAGAACAGCCTTTTTAGAACATTACAATCATCTTACAGTTCCCAGCTTAATATCAAATTCAATATACTCAATAAATTAAACGAGCGTACCTATTCCTGGTGCCTGCCTTGTACGTTGTCTGTGCGTCGATTGTAGTCCCACGCTCCCTACTGCTCCCGCTTGTCGACCACATAAATCTCACCGGTACCTCCCAGCCAAACGCGAGGGGTACTCTGCTTCCCCCTTCGCCCCCCGAGCCGCAAAGGGGCCACACAAGAACCAGAGATAACACTAGCTTCTCAGCTCACCTCCACGGCTGAGCTACCACTCCAACACAGCTCAGATAGACCCAACTCCTCACAAGAAATCCGTTAAACCACAATTCGGCAGCATAACGTTACGCTAACCGTTCCCCCCTTTCTTCCTTCTTTTCCCCTTCTTTTATAGAAAAAAAATGAAACCCACCTACTTTCCTAAACATTTATTAATTAATTTTTAATGACAAACCTCTTAAACAATCTCCGCCATCCAAGTGTCACTCATCCCTAGGGTTCTCCAAAAATTAATTTCTTTTTAATAATTAAAAGACTAAATTCCCTCACTCCCCCAAAATCGCTCCTTAAATTTCTCCTAGGGTTCCTAGATCCCTTCTCATGCTTTTAATCACTTTCCTAAAATGAAGTTTCTGAATTTTAGTAACTCCTTAAATGCAGATTCCTTTTTTTCGTTTTACCCTATGTCCCCTACTTTCCAAATTTAAGTTTCCTTTATTTCTAGTTTCCTTATTTCCATTTTTATTCCTCTCTTTTATTATTATTTTATTATTATTTTAACCCAAAAGATAAATGCAGATTTTTGATCTTTTCAATAGATATATATATATATATATATATATATATATATATATATATTATTCCTAGCTTTTATACTCCCACACTTTAATAAATTTTTATTTCTTCTTTATCATTTAAAAGCCAAGGGTTTCGCTTAATTTATTTCCCCCATTACTTTACCCCCTTTACTTTTAAGAAGACCTTAATTAACACCTAGGTGGGTTTTAGTTTACGCCCTAGGTTTATTTTTGTAGGATCTTTTCTTAGGGCTGGTCAAATTTATCTTAGAGATGTTTTAATTTAGGTTTTGATTTGAATAAGGAGACAATTTAATTAGGGGAGTCGTTTTTTAAAATTTTTATCAGGCGTTAAGGTCTAGGGTCATCTAGGTTGTCTCATCATCATCCTCAATGCGACGTGCCCTTCAGGACGCACTACGTGCTCCAAGGGTGCCACTCGCCTTGTTTGCTTCTATTGAGCAACGTGCCCTTCAAGATGCACCACGTGCTCCAAGGGTACCACTCGCTGACTTGCATTTCTTTGCACGATGTGCCCTTCAGGATGCACCACGTGCTCTAAGGGTGCCACTCGCTGGCTTGACGGATTGGTAGACTCTATAACCCCTAGAGTCAACACTCCACCAGGTGAACTTGTGGGAGACTAAGGGATCTAAGGAATAAGGCCCCCGCCTTATTGCGTGCCCCTTAGAATCATCATGAGCGACTATCGCAGTCTGCCCTCACGACATCGTGGATCCTCTCGAACTAGGTAATCGTTAACCTACATTTCGAGCCACGGCGGGAGTGCTAGTAGGCTGTGGCAGGGCTGTTGTCCATGTCTCTCCCTCAATGTCTCTGGAACTCGTGTGTGGCCCCTTTACTCCATATGTGAGTCTGGTCGGAAAGCTATCGTCAGCCTGCATCATCAACCATTATGTCAGATCATGTCAACAACATATCATAAGATCAATAGCATATCATCAAAACGAAACAATATCATCGTAAATGAAACAACTCAAATAGCCCACTCCCTGACTCAATCCAGAGTCCAAGGGAGTTCCACCGATGCCTCTGCATCCTCAAGGTCCGAAACCCTACACACTCAAAGAAACTGAGTCAGCAGCACCTGTCTACATCAACGTAGTAAAAACATTTTGTCATATAACTTAATGCATCATAATGAAGGAAAAGTTTTATCATCATAAAATTCCAGATCACTTGCGAGCAAGTGTCCTCAAAGAATAAGTTTGGTAAGTGCGCTAGAGCGGGATGTTACAGTATAACTCTAAGGAAATTTTTAGGTGATAAAAATGTTCCCCTAATGCATGAGGTTACAAGAAGATGTATAGGTGAAGTACATCATAATTTTATATACTGATGCTTGTGAATTGATTTTTTGTAGAGAGAGAAATAGAGATTGTGGATATAAGAACATTACATAGAGGAAAAAAGAGAACCCACCTACAATAAAGAGTCATCCCTGGAAATTTTATTTCTTTATACAAATGAGAAGGGAATGTCCCATGCTCATGAAATGATAAAAATGAATTTATAGTAGCATAAAAAATTCCAAAGGCTCTTGTCTAACCATAACAAGTGTAAGAGAACTATTCATGATGTATCTAGATAATCTATGAAGTAGAAATATGCATCTCCCTCATGAGCATTGATAACAATAAAGCATTTTTCTGAAGAGAACCTTCCCTAGGACCTAGAATGAACACTTATGATGAGTGTTTTTACTTGATGGCATCGATGTCTTGTCAAGTCCAGGGGCCTTCCATTGAAATGGAAATTTTAACTATCACAAGGTAAGACCCATCCTAATGTGAATATGTACTGATGTCAAACATCAAGGAGGCCAATGGAAGCAAAGAGCAATGATGACTCTTTCTATCCCATCGAGGGCTCACCATATGTATGGTAATGGGAACTTATATATTGTAACATTATGAAAAGTGGGAATTGATGTCAACAAAAATGAAGTTGTGACTACAAAGGATGAAATGTTCCTTGAAATCAATAGAATATAGAATAGATAATAAATTGCAATGGAGGTTGACTTCTGATAATTATGGATTAAGAAAGTAAGAATGAGAGTAAAATCCTTACCTTAGACTTAGCATAATTGACAATTGACAATGGATTCAATATAAAACCAAATAGACATAAGACGATCTAATGGCAGGGGGACAATCAGATATGGTGAATGTGTGTCAAATTGGGACTAAGGATTTAGTGAATGAAGATGAATAGGTAGTTGAGGGTAGTAACCTTGGATATCATAGTAGAGGGTACTAGGATATATCAGGTGTTGCAAACAACAAGGACTATGCAAAAATAGGTGACTTAGTGTGAATGATCCAATTGAGACAACTAGGATTGTTGCTAAGGGGAATGATGCCATTAATTGTGATGGAATGAACATGATTTCTTTTGGTAAAATCTGTTCTTTATACAATTCCTAATGATCGAAAAAATAATTAGGTTGAATGTACATGCGCAAAAATGGGTGCCCTGGTGATCAAATTGATTTTCCTTGTGAGACAAGAAGAGTGAGAGAAAGTGGAGGGAGGGGGACCTTGGGTTGGGTATCCATGGAGATAGGTGAATGGTGATTTGGAATGCATATGGATTACTAATATTGGGAGATATGAGAGGCCAATGAAAATGTGGGAGTGCATTTGGCATAACCAACAAAAAAATATGTGAACAATTGATTCTGTGGGTATGGATCAACATGATGGTGACAATGAAATATGGGGTTCATTCTATGATATGTAGATGATTCAAAATCACATCCAATGGTATGAAACAACATGAGTGTCGATTTTCAAAAGGGGATAAAAAACAAGGAAACCATTGGGGGTGGAAGACTATTGACTAACAACAATCAAATACATGTGGAACTTGATGAAGTTGCTATATAACTAGGAAAGAAAATCCTAGAGGCATATGTGAGGGGGGAAACATTGGTTAATGCAATGAGCTCATAGGGAGTGGTCAGTATTCCAGTTTGAAGAAGTACATACATAAATTCTTAGGATGAATGGCTCTTCCATTTTCATTCAAGAGATAAAGAGAGTCTCCTGACAAGTACCTACACACATGAAACCGAATACCCAAAGTGAAATTATAGAACAAAAAGAAACATGTTGAAAAAAATGTAATCAACAAAAAAGATAGTGAACTGGTGTACATGTTAAGTGAGTGTCTAGATGAAAGGTCTCGAGGGAAAATTTGCATCAAATGAAAGGACCATACCACTACAAAGTTGGTGATATGATGATCCTAATGGTGCAAACAATTCTAAAAATAGAGATTTGGAGCTCTGAAAGCTAAAAGAACGATGTGATTGGTACATATAAAACAGGGGTGGGCCCACTAGGTCATTTAATTTATACTTACAGTGATGTGGATGTGAGCTTGTGGAGTTCATGATGTTAAAGAGCATGTTTCATGTATATCGTCGACTATATTTTCATTGTGAGATATCCAAGTAAATTTCCCTTACTCAACTTTGTAGTTTATGCATTTATTTCTTAGATTAGGTGGAATTGGAGGGTGATTCTTGCTTCTATAGAGAAGGATTAGGGGATCCCTAGGGGTGGCTACCATGAAAGGGGCTATTATTACAACAAGATATTCTTGAAGCCTGCTAATATTAGCCATGTGATGGGTTCGATACTCAATAATGAGCAGGAAAAAATAATTGAAGTGATCAAATTGCTTGTAAAACAACCATAGTTACCAACTTAACGAGAACTATAACCTCAAAACGAGAACTCTAGCTCTTAAAACCCATATTTTGTATTAAAAACTTGAAAATCAACCCCCAAATAAAAAAGTGGTGCTACCGGCAACACCATTTTTTTCTAACGACCCTTCATAACTATATATAGTTTTTTTTCCATAATCTTTTTTTCTCATTTTCCCTTAGTTTTTATATATGTTTTTAATTCTTTGGTTTTTTAGTTTTTCTTTAATCTTTTTTTATATATAATTTTTTTTTTTTAATTTCAATTTCAATTTCAATTCTTTTTTTTTCTTAGTTTTTTTAGTTCTTAATTTTTCAAAAACAAAAAAAAAATGAGTTAGAGTTTTCATTTTTAGAATGGATGTTTTTTTTTAAATTTAAAAAAATTAACTTGCAAATTTGTTTTTCAATTTATTTATTTTTTTAATATAAATTTTAAAAAATAAAAATAAAAAATCTAAGCAATGATTTAGCAGTCGATTTTGAGTTGTTTATGGACGATGCTATTAGTTTTCGAGGAAACGGTTTCAATTAAGTTATGATTTCAACTCCAAAAAAAACAATGCTACTGGAAGCATCGCTTTTTTATTCAAGGGTCAATTTTAAAGTCTTTGTCTACAATGACATCAGTTGTTAACATAACAAGTCTAAATTTTAACCATCATAAAAAATAACGTGGATACATTAT